>CM043882.1:5909552-5981740 GCA_024034495.1 Camelina laxa
AAACATATTTTGCAATGGACCCATATGACTTTTGTTCATATAGGTACATAAATACTAGGTTTACTCTAGAAAAAGTCACATACTACACATGACACATCCAAACAAAAACTAATAGGCTTGCTTCTTTTTTAGATAACTAAAGAGCATCTCCAATTAAAAATTTAACAGAATATTACAACTAACAAGATGGCTAAACAATAACAAGAAGTAAAAAAAATATATAATCAAAATGTACTATAGAGAGTGAAAAAACCCACCCATAAGTCAAAAACTCTCTTATCTTTTAATTGGTTTATTTTAGTTTTTAAAAAGAAAAAATAATTATCAGTTTACCTTTTAATTGTATAATCAATTTGTATGACTAAGAAATTCTCTCTACCGATAAAGATGCTCTAATATAAGTGGTAATATTAACCCCGAAAATGTGATAATATAAAATAAGAACTTAGTTTTTATTATCATATTGTGAACTAGAGTGATTTTAGAGATTGAATTAGACATTTTATCAACACAATAATGTAAACCCAAACAAAAATACAATCCGTACATGTTATTTTTAATTCTGAGTTTTTGGCAATTGGCATACCAACTTTGAAAAAACATATGCGGAAATGCCTATACACTTTCTAGTTTCTTCGAAATATATCCATCAAAACGTATAAAATTTACATCAATCAGTATCTTAAATATGTGCATTGTGTTGTTGTTTTCGTCCGTGGTCCGCGGATACCATTTCAGACTCATCATCACTATAAAGCTTTGCATGGTACAATAGGAGAAAATTATTTCCATTTATTATAGATTTTCATTACATGACCATTATTTAACACAAAATTATCAATAGCCCATGCCAGAAACAACAAAAGGACACACCCTATATATAGATTCATTGGATCCCATATTTAAACTTTTAACAATTTAAAACTCACTCCTCCAACAACAGTACATTCAAAGACTCACCAAACACCAATCTAAGCAAGAACCGGAATCCCTTGCTGAGACCGGAAAAAATTAGTCCGGTCGAACCGGGCTTTAATCTTAACCAATCTCAAATAATTCCCTTTAAAGTAACTATCACCATAAACCTTAGCTCCTTCATACGTAGCATTAAACCCGGGCGTTGTGATTCCAATATCAACGTCTCTGTAATTAAAGAAAGCTTCTCTCGGATTCTTGGAAACATACGGAGCCATAGCTTCTTTAAAACTTCTCGCAATCGACAAGAACTTCTCTTCTAGCTCATCTCCAGGTTTATACCAATTCATGAAATGCTCAATCATGAAAACGTTACCACCTCTATGCACAAACGCCGTCGCATTAGACGCTATCTCACTCATTCTCCCTCCCCATGGGTTCCATTGCATCCAAACTCGTCTTGGAAGTGGAGAATGATCGATCATCGTCTGAAAGATCTTTGCAAGACCTTGTTTTGAGATTGGAGTTTGAACAAAATCTGAAGTGCGTTTCCAGTAGTATTCGTTTGTTGATACTCTCTTGAGTAGCAGCTCGATCGGTGCCTTTTCTGGGTAATTAGCCCAGAAGACGCTCGAGTCGATCCATTTCTTAACCATACAGTCCGTTTTTGTTAAATGTAGCTCCGGAAAACTCTGTTTCGTTATGTTTAAGAGTCTCTCCGGTAAACCAAGAAACATTCCGATGAATGAGACTTTAATCGTTTTACCTTTAGAGATTTTCCGGTTTATCGGTTTAATCTCTAACCGGATAAATAAATCTCTGTCGATAACCGGAGCTACTTGTTGCCATTTATAGACCAAATCAACGGCACCTTCTTTTACCGTTCTTTCAAGTTTAAAAACGGTGACCTTCTCCGGAACCCTAACGAGCTTTAACTTCCATGACAAGATAACGCCGTAGCTTCCGCCTCCTCCGCCGCGAATGGCCCAAAACACGTCTTCTCCCATTGCACGTCGGTTACGGTAGACTTTACCGTTGGCGTCCATGATTTGAGCGTCGATTATATGATCAATCGATAAACCGTATTTTCTCATTAGGTTACCGAATCCTCCGCCGCTGAAATGTCCTCCGGCTCCGACTTTGGGACAGACTCCGGCGGGGAAAGCATGGACTTTGCTTTTACTTGCAATGTTGTAGTAAAGCTCACCTAGCGAGGCTCCGGCTTGGATCCAAACGGTTTCGTCTTTCATGTTGATATCGATTTTGTTGAAGTTGAACATGTCTAAGATCACGAATGGTACCGGAGATGTGTATGAGAAGCCTTCGTAGTCGTGGCCACCGCTACGGATTCGTAGCTCGAGGTTTAGGAGTTTGCAGCAGGAGATCGTCGCTCTTATATGGGTTTCGGTTGCGGCGGCTACGATGGCTTCTGGTTTTCTCGTGGAAGGAGAAGCGAACCGGAGGTTTCTGACGCCCTTCATTAGGTTTGTTGAGAAAGATGAGTTTGTGGGAGTCACGGCGGTTCTTGAGTTGGGACTGCCGTGGTCGGACGGCTGAGTGTCGAGACATTGGAGGAAATGCTCCGGGAGAGATAGTGACGGTGGTGATGAGTTGACTCGTTGAATTGTGATGAGATAGGTAATTAAAATAAGAAACGTTGGTCGTGACCACCAGAACTGCATTGGCATTTTGTTATTGGTGACTGATTGGTTTTAGAACAATGAATGAGTATTGTTGTGTGTTGTGTGTGTCTTGAACTATTTATAGAGCATCCCCATTGAGAGGTTCGCAATGACTTTCATAAGATAAAAAAAATATAAATACAAAATCTTGAAAAAATAAATGAGGAGAATTGAAGTTCTTAATTAAGAACATTTGAGTTTTTCTTTAAATCATATATACCCACATGCCATTTCTTTTAAAATAATTGGTTTAGTTTTACTTATCATTCAATATTTAATTTGACAATATAATTACATCAAATAATATAATTATAATATGAATAAGAGTATTTAATCATTGGAAGCGTTCTTATATATAGTCCATAGAGATAGAGTAATGTATTTTTATTTTACAGGGAATATTCCGGCGTTGTATGGTGTATATATATTATGATAATTTTTAATTGAGTTTGAAGATATATTATAGGAGTTCGTAGTTTGTATTGATCCGCTTGTATTTTGTAAAGTATTATGAGTAAAAGTATGCATATTGGATATAATAAGTTCCGTAGAAGATATTGGTTACTTTTGACATATGATAAAGGAACAGTGGAAGTTACTTTTAGATTTGTCGACGATAGGATAGGAATGCCATAATTCCACGACCTCACCCAAATGATCAACTGTGATATGAATTGTTGATTAATAATATTTTATAGTGAATTTTTATTTGTCAAGCAGCTCTCGTAGCTCAGTTGGTTAGAGCACCCGTTTAGTAAGCGGGAGGTCTTGAGTTCGACTCTCAACGAGAGCATACTTATTTCTATCATTTCCTTTTTTGTAAAAAAGTTAATATTATTATCTAAATAAATAGGGACCCCTTAATACGTTTAGTAACTAATTGGTGTTGCATGTAGCGTGATTAAATTAAAGTTTAGAGCAAATCCAAGGAGGCGATCAAATACAGAAGAACTTACGTTAGAAGGTCGACACGTGTCGTTATGGATATAGAAACGTCGGAATGAATTTTTTTTTACCACACGAGGAGGTTTTTGATCGGTGATTGGACGGTCACGGTGAGTGTAGTTATGATCCTCGTGAAGGTACGAAGATAAAGATAAGACATGTGTTGTTTTCATCATTCAACTAATATCAATAGAAAAAGAGCTTCCTCGTCTCTTTACTCTAAACTCTTATCTGTAAAAGTTTTTTTTTTTTTTTTTTCTGTTATCTCCAAAAGTTATACCAAAATAGAGATATTGAATAATGTTAATGGGTCAATTAAAGTTACAACAACACTCAGAAATTTGTTTAAAAGAAATTAATTAGATCACTTAATCTGTCTATAAAGTTATATTTAGCCTCAGTCCTCACAGTTAGGTTTATATTTTATATGTCTTTCTGACGACTAGATTTTAAGAAACTATATCTCTAAAATTATTTATATTACTCAATATCTCTATTATAGATTTCTGACGACTAGATTTTATATGTATATTGTGATGTGTTTTGACTAAAATGGTAATGTATATCCTTCCCCGGCTACAAGCCTATAACAAAAGGAACACTAAGAAAACAAACCTCAAAAGGAGAACGATCAAATCAAACAACAACTATCTTTTTTGTGTTCTCTCGTTTTACATGCTTTACCAGTTGAAATCAACAACAATAATAAGTGGTTGTTCCTTTCGCCAATTTCAACTGGTTGTTCCTTTCCCAATACATACTAATACTACTAGTTGTTTTCTCTTTTGATTTCTTTTATAATGGTAGTTCATAATTGCATATATTTGTTTTGTCCTTATCGCGTGAATTTTATTATTATTGTTGTTTGAAATAAATTTCCAAAATTAATGTAGTACATATGGAGAGTGGGCGGTCCAACTTAGTACACGTACGTCGTCTTTGCATCGCATTCGCATGTGATGCTGCAGTTACGTACACAAGTACGTAATTACTACGAATATGCGATTGAAACTACGTTATGAAACACTAATGACAAAATATACAGAGATTCTCGTTGAAAATGTCAAATAGGAGGTGATTAACTTGGGAATGACTATATTAGTGTTTGGATCCCTATACAAAACTTACGAAAAAGCCAAAGCGAAATGTGGGTCGGCAATATCCCGAGGTAGTGATCATGGACGTATTTGTCAAAAAATATGGTATCGTGCTATCATGTATACAAATACAATACACAATACATTCGTATTGTAGAGATTAAGAACCACACACAAAATACTTTCCCCAATAACTTTTATTGAAAAAAACTGTAAACAATCGATACACGTTTACTTTAAATGATTTATTCGGTTCTAAGACAACTTCTTATATAGTCTGATACTGAAGTTTTCTAATAAAAGGTTGAAATCTCTTACACTCAATGATTTCGACACATGTATTTTCCAAACTACTTAAAGCATGCCAACTAATTTAAAACTATCTCTATTTGAATTTAATATATTGGTTCTCACGTAATCACGTTAAATACTACTATTATTTTTTCTTATTTAAATTTTCATGGATATAGATATAGTTTCTCTATATGCGATTCTAGTTCCAACTGTAGTTTCCACTTACAGTTTCAACATCTTTCACGATAAAGTCCTGTTTCAACACTTAATTCACATAAAAGTACTATATAAATCCGGACATAGTTTTTTCTTTTTCTTTTTGGGTTTTAATGTTAAGAAATTCACACATGTTATGGCAGTAAACTATTTCTGAACAGAACCGAGAACCGGTTCACAGATAATTAAGTCTCCCAACTTGCTCACGTTTTCCTTCTTCTATTTACCTCAACAAGACAACAACCATCTTTTTGAAAATGATTTCTCTTCATACTTGATGAGTGACACACAGATCAATCATTATCTTTAAATGTAGATCAATTTAATTGAATGGGATAGAGGCGTCTCCTTAGATGAATGCTCGGATATGGGACAAGAGAGGAGCCCATTATGAGTCTTTACATCTTATTGTTTTAGACATGTATATTGAGATGGACATTAATGTTTAAAGTAATGAAACAAACCCAAGGCTGTTGGGAACCCCAAATAAAAGACTAGGTCCAGTTTACATTAAAACAAGGTATACCATATACCATTTGCCTCAAACACCCATACATCACTCTTGTTATCTAAAATTAACTACCACTTAAAAAGCAAGCTTCAAATGTTTCAGCGAGTTGACGATGGCTATTATAGGAAAGGCTAGTGTTATACAAGCCCATTGGTTTCGTTAGGCCCTTTAGATTTGTAATATTAACCCTAATTTATGAACTTTGAAAACGAACTACTTAATTTTTCTTATCCAAATATATTTTCTGAATTATTTTCATGATTTTTTTAGATTAACCATATGGAGAATGTTATTTACAATATTACGTTGTGACAAATCATAAATCTACACTTTACAATATTATGAAAGTGTCATTAGCATAATAGATACACTGTACGTATAGATTTGCTACATATCATCTCTTTTTTTCTCTACAAACGAAGAGATCAGGTACCAATCACTTTACTTAGGCGTTTTCCTTCCTCTGATTAACGCTCTTGGCCAGGATCAGGACAATTAAGTTTTATGATGTAAATATATGCGAAACCATATTTAAAAATTTCTCAACATACTATTGTTTTTTCAATTACACATCATCTAATATCATTACTTAGAATATTCATTCACTCTTGAAATCAACAAAAAAGATAGAAACTCACAAAATGTTCAAAACGAAAGATATTTGGTGAAGGAAATTTAAGTAAAGCAAAGGTAAATATGATGCTTGAGGCCGCTAGATTGGGTGGCCTTGACCGAGTTGTCGGATTTACATTTGTTATGTGAATATGACATTTAGAAGCTAGCTTTTGTTACCAGTTTCTTTAATAAACTTATACTACTACTTGTTTAAATTGTACTTTTAAATAGATACACTTTCGTGTGGTTGAATAAGGATGCAAATATTGACCAGTCATAGTGGTATGATCAGTATTAAATATTCCCAGTTCTTTAAACAATTAACCTAAGCAAGCAGTTTGTGTAAGCATTTAGTTGCTATCCCAATGGGAAACAATGTAAAAACGAAAATGGTGGTAGTAGATATGTGATTCTATAAGTCGCTATTATTCTATAAATCAAAAATTTACCGTATAATTCTTTTCTTCTTCAAACATTATAGATTTTACATGTAATTGGCAAACTAAAATTATTTATTTGAGTTTGATCCAGATTATACATATATAGGACCGTCCATATTCAACTTTTATAAAGGCCCTCTGCGAATACGTTTTCATTCAGTTATTTTCAACCTATTTACAAGTATTTTCGTGGACTTTTAGTAATGTTCAAAGTCCATATATATGTTAGTATTAATTTGGTTTATTAGTTCTCGTGAGAATCATATGGCCTAGTTTTTTTTTTTTGCTACACTTTTTCTTATGTCAAAAGTTTTAGGGTCCTTCACGAATCACAGTACCACGCCATGTGAATTTTACAAAGAATGTAAAAAAAAAAAAAATTGTGCTTTTGAGGTTTGAACTAACGAACGTGGATGTTCGACTCATTTTTTCCACTCAAGTGCTAATAATCAACCGGGGCAGTCCCAAGATGATCCCTATCTGGTATCTTTTAATTAATTTCATCAAAATACTGAGGCAAAGCATGCAATAAGGAACTAAAAATGTACATACGAAAAATATAAGTGATTCTGTGGTTAGCATTCGGACTTTTATCTGTTGTTGTAGTTATTATACAAAATCTTAAAAAAAAGACGACGAGTGCAATCGGACGGACGACCTTGTTTGGTGAAAAGTGCAGTAAATTAATGTTTAGACTTTGACCTGTACTGGAAAGTAGTTCGTGTCTTTAATTGATTTTTCAGTTTCATTTTACACTAGAGTCAAAATAGCATTGAATATTTTTTAAAAAGTCTACTAATAAGAAAACAAAGATGGTAGCAAAAAATATAAAAAAAAACAAAGTGCAGTTATGTGAGTTACATAGGAAACAGTGTGTATGTTTGTTCGTGCGTGTGGAGCGTGTGTTATATGAGAAGATACTTCAAGTTAAGACTTTGAAGCAAGTATGAGACTTTGAGTCACAAACGTTAGACAATATCAACTTTGTTGCTTTTAAGCTACATAGCTCAGAATACCATCAATCACACCACTTTTCACAATAATTCCTTCACCAAAAACGAAAGAAGTAGTATCTCACATCGAAACCTAAATCAATCCATAATACTAGGCAGCAAATGTGTTATTTAATTCCACAAAGAAAGAAAGAAAAAACGAATAAAACAAAACTGAGGTTGCAGCTTCGATTATGCCGATGACGAAGTTGACAATTTGACATGACGACATCAGTTACGTTTTCTTGAATAAAACATCAATTACGTTTTACGTGTATAAAATTCGAAAAAAAAATATATGTAGTTACGATTACTCTTTGTAGTAACTCGTTCGTGTTATTTTTTGTAAAGATAACAAAGTGCTGTATAATGTATGTGTAGCTAGATTAATTTTAGATTAACTAGTCAAAGTTGAATTATAACATAAACGATTAACACAGGGTGAATGTGTTAAGGCTTCACGCCACAATTACTGAAGATAGTGGTGGTGTCGCTATCTTTAGATGTGAAAAACATAAAGTCGTGTCGGTATCCTTGGAAAATTTTGAAATTAGTGCGTATTACCATTGTTTAATTATCCCTAAAGGCACAAATTGTTCCTTGCTTTTAAAAGACATTTCATTTATTCACAACCTTTAATTATATAATAATATAAATTTAGACCTTTAGTAATCATTTTATCTAGACACAACACTTGTATAATCGTTAATTATACTTTTGCTTACACATTGGTCTTAATAGTTACTTCAGTATTTGTATTGATGTAAACATTAATTACAATGTTGCAATACAGTAATGATATATCTATATATATAAAAAAGGTAATGATATAAAATTCACATGTAAAGATTCAGATTATAGCATTGAAGTAAAGGACAATGCAAGGAATTGACCTAATTACTTGGATATTCTAACAATTCATTTCATTTCTTTATTTGGTTAACAAAACATCATGTTTGATTATATGTTTAAGTGATAAACTCCAAGAAAACACTTACTTTCGATCGTAATCAGAATAATAAAAATAAAAAGAATTGTAGCAACGGAAGTTGATACAATATTAGTAATAAATAAAAGATTAGAAGTATAATGCAAATCTAGCAATGATGTAATATTTACACCAACTTTACGTGTAAGCTATCTCACAATACCTCCTCACCACACATACATCAACCTCCTATATAAAACCCAAACACATACCTCAAACAACCAAAAGCAAAAAAAACCTCATTTACATTATAAAAAAATGGCGTTTGCGATACCGATTGCGTTTCTTGTAACGCTACTACTAGTCTCGGTTCCATCTTCTTCATCCACCACGCTACAACAAGATTTCATGCAGTGCCTCGTTGACAACTCCGACGTCTCGTTCCCGATAACGGCGTCGTTTTTCTCACCTGACCAAAACGCTACTTTGTTCAAAGAGGAGCTTGAATCCACGGCGCAGAATCTCCGGTACTTGACGCCGTCGAACCCGAAGCCTGTCTTCATATTCGAGCCTTTGTACGAGACGCACGTCCAAGCAGCGGTCATTTGTGCCAAGAAGCTTCAGGTTCAGCTGAGGGTACGTAGCGGTGGCCACGACTACGAAGGGCTTTCGTTCGTCGCCGAGGATGAGACGCCGTTTGTGGTCGTCGATTTGGCGAAGCTTAGACAGGTCGACGTCGATTTGGATAGTAACAGCGCGTGGGCTCACGCTGGTGCTACCAACGGAGAGGTTTATTATAGGTAACGCTTACGCATAACTTTATATAGCTAGGCCAAATTTTTTGAATAGGAAAGACAAAAAAATTGAAGCGTAACATATTTGAATGGCGATAATTATTCTTTTTTGTTTGGTGACAATAAACAAAAGTTGCTTCACTTAAGTTTCATCGATTTTTTTGTTTTGTTCAAAATATTACTGATTTATTTTGGTAGTATTTTGACTTCAAAGTGTAACGGAAGCTTTTGACGTCTTAAGCTACGATATTTCCTAATATATCCATCGCCTATTACCTATTGCCATTTGGGGAAACCTTTTTTTTATAATCATAAACTTTATATTAGTGGGATTCCCTAGAAACGTCGGTTGAAGTATGACTTAGCTCTACTTGTTCTTGTTACAAAGCATTTGTACATTTGTGTGGTTAGAGTTGGTAACATTTATTTCGTAGCCTTTTTCTCCACTAGGTTAACTATTTATTTCTCTTTGTCATCTACATATATACAAGTTACTTTGTCATTTAGAATTAACATCCATATACACAAACTATTTAATAGTCATTAATTTAGTCTATAATTGAATGTAACCTTAATAATTTAGTAGTTTGTGTTCTTTTTTTAAAAGGGTTTAACATTCATTGTATTGCATGTAATTATAATAAACATTTTGTTGGAACCAAAGTAGAAAAACAAACCGAACATGGTTAAGTTTCGGTTAATGATCCGGTAATTTAATCGGTTAACCTTTCTTTGGTTTACAGAATTCAAGAAAAAAGCCAAACCCATGGTTTCCCGGCGGGTTTATGCTCAAGCCTTGGCATGGGCGGCCACTTAGTGGGCGGAGCTTACGGTTCGATGATGCGCAAGTTCGGTCTCGGTGCTGACAATGTCCTCGACGCGAGAATCGTCGACGCCAATGGTAAGATTCTTGACCGTGCTGCGATGGGAGAAGACGTTTTCTGGGCGATTCGCGGAGCTGGCGGCGGTAGTTTTGGCGTGATCCTCGCTTGGAAGATCAAGCTGGTCCCTGTTCCAGCCACCGTGACGGTATTCACAGTAACGAAGACGCTTGAGCAAGACGGGACTAATGTATTGTACAAATGGCAACAAGTCGCTGATAAGCTTGACGATGATCTATTCATCCGCGTGATTATTTCGCCGGCTAGCAAAACCACCGGTTCGGCAGATCGAACCATCTCGATGTCGTTCCAAGCTCAGTTTCTCGGCGACTCTAATCGTCTCTTAGAGGTACGATAGAGGTTCATTTTAAACTTATGGGTGTAAAATTTGAACTTCTTTTATCTCTATGTTTCTTACAATTCAAGGAATTAACTTTTTATTTTTACAATTTCAACCCCAGCAGATAATGCAGAAGGATTTCCCTGAGCTAGGACTAACCGAGAAGGACTGCACTGAGATGAGCTGGATCAAGTCAGTGATGTACATTGCCGGATTCCCAAACAGTGCAGCACCAGAAGCTTTGCTAGCCGGTAAATCATTGTTCAAGAATCACTTCAAAGCCAAATCAGACTTTGTGAAAGAGCCAATTCCAGTAGAAGGCTTAGAAGGATTATGGAAGAGGTTTTTAGAAGAGGATTCGCCTTTGACGATATGGAACCCTTACGGAGGAATGATGTCGAGGATCTCCGAGTCAGAGACACCTTTCCCTCACAGGAGAAGGGACGTTGTTCAAGATTCAGTGGCTAAGCACTTGGCAAGATGGGGAAGCGAGTAAGGACAAGCATATGAAGTGGATTAGGGAAATGTATGATTACATGGAGCAGTATGTGTCCAAGGGCCCGAGACAGGCGTACGTGAACTACAGGGATCTTGATTTGGGGACTAATAAGGAAGGGAGTGATGCTAGAGAGTGGGGGGTTAAGTATTACAAAGGGAACTTTGAGAGGTTGGTGAAGATCAAGGGTGAGTTTGATCCTGATAATTTCTTCAGGCATGAACAGAGTGTTCCAACAAAGATTGGTTGATGTATATTGGAGTTCGTTGTTGTTGTTGGTCCATGGCTTTAATAAAGAACATCAGTTAAAATATAGAAATAATATGGATCTGGGTTTTGTCATAGGGAACGTTCTATATTTTGTGTCTCTGTTTAGGCATAGCAATCTTTACTTATGGTTTATGTGGGTTGGTTTTGTTGAAAAGATAAATTTGTTTCGAACTAAATATATATTTCTCCTATTCTGAATTATAGTACTACATTTTTGTAGATAAGTGGTTTGTACGAGTGTCGCCACAAGTACAAAGTCCCAACTGTTATATACATACAGAAAACAAAAATTGGCAACACAATACAATCAATCTTCTTCATTCATATCTGCATCGTAGAAACAAGGGAATCAGTCAATGAAGAATCAAACAGTAAGAGACACATCCAAAATTTTACTGCTGTTGATGACTTTTTGAACTGAGGAATCATCTATCAACAAACGTTTTGTAAAAACTCGGATGCAAAAACTTGTTGTTCTTCGCTCAACAAAGAGAACCACTTGGTAACCAGATAGACAGAACCAGATAAGCTTTGGTCGTGAGAACAAGGAAGGATTGTGGTTTTGCCTTGAAAGGTTGTTGGCAAATCCAGCTGAAGTGTCTTCAGGAGGGAGCTCACAGTTGCTATCTGGACTGCAAACCCGGCCTTTAGTGTCGTCTCACACTGTAAAAATGCTGACAGTTTCACTCTCAAGTTTGAGATTCCTTCATTTTCATAGCCACCAGCATCCACTCCAATACTGGAAAATATAAAACAAGAGATGAGTTCTTAGATATTATCACATTAAATTGGTCCTTCTGTATAAAAGAGACAAACTCAAAATATTACCTGCTAAGTTGCCCGAGAAGAGAGACGATTGCAACAGAGAGGTTCATTGGCAATGGCATTCCCAGCATCTTAAGCAGTGGAGCAACAATGTTCGCACTAGTCCAGTCCCATGCCTGCATTTAAATATCAGATCAAATTGGTCAGTAGACTATAAATTAGAAAAACAATGCGTCAAGGTTGGAAATGCTTTTAAAAAATTTAAAATACGTACCGTGTAACAAGCAACAAGCTCCACCAATGACAGAATGTCACAGAGATTAATACTTTGATCCCTGGTCAATACGCACTGGAAGTCTTTGTGCGTCGGGCTAAATTTGGTCTTCTCTAGATGACTAGAACCCAATGAATCGGTCAAGCTTTGATGCAAAGTATTAGACTGCGTAAACTCCTGAAGAATTTCCATGAGCTTATATGCCACAGCCTCCAACGAGGAAGACCTGTCTGAGAATGGACACTTGTTCTTGCCTGGGTGCAACTTAGCATTTGCCTCAACAGTACCAAACTGTCTGTTCTCTAGAAACATGACAATGGATTTCAACACTTCAATTGATAGGTCATGCTCAGTAGAGGACATCATTTTATCTCCAGCAATGTAAGCAAAAACGTGAAGAATGGTTAGTAGCACTGAGGAGTTCTCATGACTGTGCTTATGCAAGATTTCAAAGGAAGCTTCACAGATATATCCAGTACGATCCAGTGCAGTACATATTGCCGCCAAAACAGTACTTCCAGCCATCAAATGATCAATTGGAGCGATTTTGCTGACGAGAGCTATATCTTCTCCATTGAAGGTGACAGGAATGCTTAGATCAGAATCAGATGTTTCTGATGATTTAACAGAAGATAGTACCCTCTGCTCGGAAAGGAGGTCCTGAAGGAGAGCAAGGAGTTCTTCCGAAAATTCAGACAGCATAATTCCCGCTTCAATATCAGCCATAACTACACAAGAAAAATCCAAGTTCAATAAATCAAAACATAAAATCAAAAGAAGATTGATATATATAGTTTTGAGATGAATTAAAAAGGGAAGTGGTTTTGGGCCATACCACGATATATATGTTTTGAAAAAGAATCCATGGAGGAGAAAGAATCAACATTCAAAGTGTTCCCCATTTTCATTGAGGAAACCACAGAGAAGTTATGGAGCAGCAAGGAGAGGAACACACAGACCCTTTCCCTGAAAAATCAGAAGCATAAATTAGCGCCTGACACTAGTTTACTGATGAAGTTAGAAAACAAATTATATAACCATTATGCCTTGAAAAAGCATCAGAGAGCAGAAAACTTACTGGGCCAAAAGGTTTTCTTCCATTTTCAAAGAGGATAAAATTGCTGGCACTGCCCACTGTGTTGTAGTAACTTCTGGGCATTGGTGAGCACAATTGTTGGCAGCACGGAATATTTTGATGATACTGTTCCGGTCTTCAATATTTGAAAACACAACAAAGTGTTGAAGAATATGACCATGCAAAGTTGTCAACATGGGTGGCATTGTGACTGTCAATAAATCATTTGGAGTGTTGAGACTTGGAGTTTCACTAGAAATTATGGTCTCACGTAAACGCATGTTATTACTGGCAGTCAAGTCAAGAGCCGTAGCAGGATTTTTGTCCTCATTTACGATCTCGCCACCCAAAAAATCTACCAGAGGAAGATCAGGAGACAGAAGCGAGTCTCTGGCCATCTGGTAATAACTCTCTTCTTCCAAGTTATCCAACTCTAGCAACTTCATATAATCCGTAGGAGCAACATCCTCTGGAAACAATGTTGTCGCGTCATGTCCTTTAGCAGTAGGTAGGCACATAGTTTTTCCAGCAATATTACCTGGAGTCTTGCCTGAGTGGTTAAACTCAAAAGAATTAGTCTTCTTCTTAGAAGAAACCCTTCTTTTCTTGGAAACCGTAATGCCATCTGCGGAGGAGCCACCTTGCCTTTCAGGGAACAAGGTTCCTTCTTTTCCTAAAGGCCTATACCCAGTGCCAGCAACCATAGACTGCACTGTGCCCATCTTCTCTACAATCTGCAAATTTTTCTTTTTATCATCAGATGACAGATGCTTACGAGACACAACTGCCTCTAACAATCTTTTTCTTTTCCGGGAGTTCTCATCAACTACCTCATCACTATCTGTCCGACAACTTTGACGATAGTTTTCAGCCACCAAACAGAGATTCACATTTTTAGTGGTATCAGAGATTTTCTGGAACATACTTGATTTAGTTGGTTGGACATTCGGTTTATCTTTTGCTATTTCTGCTGAAGTAGTAACAGAGAACTGCTCTTTTCCCTGTGAGGCCAGTAACTGCCCATCAGAAAAAGATGTTGCGCTGGAAATTACTCCAGAACTCTGTAATTTTCTAGAGCCTCCAGTAGGAGACTCTAATTGAGAAATAGTACCTGAGACAGACTCACTCACGCCTCGTCCAGATTTAGCAATTAAGCGGGCAGAAAACTTGCGAGCCTGCTCCTGAAAACCAGAGCTGACTACCAAATTGCGTCTTCCGTCACAATGCTTTTCATCATTACAGTTCATCTGTGATTGTAGCTTCACCAGTTTCCTGCTTCCCGAAGTCTGCATAGCAATAAGATAAACATAAGAGGACTAATAAGGAATCATAAGAAGTCTAAATAATCCCTGTTTAAATATAGGCCACTGTTACAAAGTTTAAAACAGATAAAATGTTCTCACCTTCTACAGTCATACAGTCAGATTCAATGTCGCTAATTACAATAAACACAAGAACTCCAAGAGAGTACAGACAAGTGTTCATGCTCAGATAACTTCAACTGACTGTTTCAGCTAAATTGGAATATTTGAGCCACGCATGTAAGCCTAGGATATTCTCTCAGGAAGATTGAAAATAAAAAAAAATGATTACATTCTATCCACCATGTCAACAGCAAAGATCCATCATGCAAAACGTTTGAAAACGGGTAACAAAGAAAGTATCAAATTTCAAAACATATCTACGTTCATCAAACCAATTTTCAAATTAGGATGAGAAGAATTACGTCATAAGAAATTAATGGCAGAAACAAACCTTTTTAAGGCCAGCTGTACCTCCAACGTCTGTTGAAAAATACTCATCCAGTAGATCCAGGCGATTTGTAAAACTACCAAACTCCAGTTTTAATCGACCTAGTTCTTTGGCCTGAAATTCCCTTTGAAATTTTTCAAACTCAGCCACTTTACTGGAGTGTTTTGCACAATTTCTTTCAAACTTCAGCTGTTTCTTCAAAAGCTTACGTTTGGCCTTTTCAAGATCTCTGACTTTCTGAGGGGAAATAGAGCGAGTCTTGATGGATTCCTGGGAAGGTGAAAGCTCCTGCACTTGTTTCTTCAAACCTTCAGTCACTAATCGTGTTTCTTGTAACTGCTGAGTCAGATTATCAGCACGAGATTTCCAGTCCAAGGCTGATTTCTTATTCATCTCAAGGAGCCTTATCGTCTCTTCCAGTTTTACCGAGTTTTCAGCAAACTTTACTTTGCTACTAGCGCTTTGCGATTCCATTTCTTTCTTGAGCTCTTCATTTCTTGCTCTAACAGTTTCAATTTTTTTAGACAAACCTTCTGCAAGCTTCATCTGTTCCCTAGCTTTTGCACTCTCCATATCTGCACGTTTTTTCTCTTTCAGTGCCTTTTGTTTTTCAAACTCAAGTTGCTTTTTTACAGTCTCCAGATTGGAGTTCAAAGTAAGTAAATCAGAACTAGTCTTATGAGCTGTAGTTCTTAACATCTCCAACTCAGAAAGATACTGATCAGCTTTCTTTTTCTCTGATTCTGCTTTCTTCCTCTCTGACTCTGTCTTCTGCCTCTCGCTTGCAAGAAGATTTTTAACCAGACTAATTTCTTTTTTTACTTCAGGAACATGTGGCTTGATCTCCTCATCTTTTACTATCAGAGCCTTTGCCTTGTTCAATTCCTTAAAAGCGTGTTCCCGCTCTTCTTCAGAACTATCTGCCCTTAATGTTTCTTTCTTAAGGAGTTCCTTCAGTTCATTGATCTCCTTTTCTCGACTGGAAGCTTGATGATGAAGAAGCTTTGTTTCTTTAAGGTTCAACTCCAGTTTTTTCTGCAAAGACGATATCTCAGACTTCAAACCAGAAATTTCTTTCTCCAGCGATGCTTTTACCGTTGAACCAGTTTCCTTAGTATCTCTGTCAGCCGCCATCTCCCCAAGTTCTGTAGGATTCAGATAGTAAAAAACCAATAATCAGTTAAAAATCACAATAAGATTGAGAACTATAGTAACAACAACAAAACATCCAGCCAATCCCCACATCCCAGTTTTAAAGCATATCACTAGTAGCTCAAGTTAGATACTTCAATTATAATCATTTGGAAGAATTAGCTACCTCATATTATAGACATGAGGCATAGAGCGACAATCTTCTCTAATGTTTATGGCTAACCTCAATACATCATGTACCATAACATAATTAATCATCATCAACAGAAGCACAACACATCAAAACGCAGCGAGCTAATACCTGCCATTTTCAATTCCAAATCCAAAGCATCTAAATTGCTACCAATAGATAATTTCAAACAAGAAAGAAACTATAAAACACATAATCCCCACTTACTTTTCTCGAGATTAGATTTCTCAGCATTAGCATCTGCTATAGCCTTCTGGAGAAGAGTTACTGCTTCTTTAAAAGCATCCCGCCTCTTCCTCATTCCCATGTACTTCCCTTGCCACTGAGAGACACAAGTCCCAAAAGAAAAAAGGAGATTCTTATAAGAAAGAAAGTACAAAACACCATAAATTGTTTGCAAATCTAATACTGTTGAGAGAAACACATACCGCGAGGCAGCAAGGGTTCCCTGAAGCCAGTTCAGGTGGAGCATTAGCCGCCGCCATAGCCGGAAGAACTCCTCCGATTGTGGATCAAAGTCTCACATAAATGGAAAATACAACGCCATGAAACGGAGGATGGGTGCGGGATAAGATCCTAATAGACAACGAAAATTCAAAAACCCTAAACCCTAATTTTCAGTGAGCAAGAGAAGAGCGGAAGGAACAGTGGAGGAGAGTTCGAGAAGAAGGAAGCCAGGAGTCAGATGAGACCGCGAGAAACTGGATCTCCGGGGCGGGTCGCTGAGGGAGGGTCGGTTTTATTTCGTTAACCAGGCCCAGCCCAATATGGCAATATATGCTTTTTTCTTTCTATTGATTTTTTTTAGTTATTCACTTCTCCATATATTTGGTTCTTTTAAATTCCGAATACAGTGAAACCTTAATACATAAATTAATACACAGTAAATTAATAATCTCCATAAATTAATAAATTTATTTAGTAATAAGTTGTATCTGTATAATTTTAGACACAGTTCGAATAATATAATAATATAATAATTTTTTTAAAATCTTTTGTAAATATATGGTCCTATCAATAATGTAAATTAATAATTATATAAAATTATCAATAAATGAATATATATACACATCAATTTTTGTTACCGCTCATTTCTAATATTTTTACTATATCAAAATTTTTAGTTTTGTCTTTAAAACATGATAATTGTTATTTTTTCTTATAATTAATTCTATAAAATATTATTTATAACAATTAAATCTAATTTTCAAATAATTTTATTTAAAAAGTTACTAAAATCGGAATTTTTTATAAATTAATAATTTATCAATAAGATAAAATATCTATAAATTAATAGATTTTTAAGGTCCCAACCTTATTAATTTATGGAGATTTTACTGTATATTAATTGCAAAATGATTAAATATAAAATTATCTTTTTGGACTTAAACGGTACCAGAACATTATCAAACGTGTACATCATTTGTCACATAAATACACAATAGATAAAAATAGATCTGGGTGAATTTTCACATGTTATAAGAAATTGGATACTAAAAACTACATTTTCAATTTTTTCTGTATTTCTTTCCTTATAGATTTAAGATAGAAGTTCACTAGGCAAATGCATGTATGTTAATAGATTTGTTTGACTGCTTTCGTTGAATAACACACAGAGCTGTGCCTACGAAGCACGAAAGCAGTAACACTCGCTTACGGTATCACATTTCATAAAAAAAATTAAGAAAATATTATGATATATGTATCATTGAAATAATAAATTAGAAAAGTTAGTTCCAATAATAAAGTAAAATAGATAACAAATTCCTACATACAAAGAATCTAACATGTCCACAAATAAGATAATAAGTCAATATTGTTAATCATTTTTTTACTATTGTTAAATGTTAATCACTCTTTTTTTTTGTATGTGTGTATCCGTAGTTTTTTTCTGTCATTATATTTTATTATTCACTTCTCAACTTTTTATTTGTTAATTATCTTTGTCCAATTTGATTAATTATTTATATATTAGATATTACAATTATATTTATTTTAATTTGTATCATCACTATACTGTTTAGATTGTGGCACAATAACTAAACTAACACAAATTAGAAGATTACACAAGTACACATAATGATCAACATTGTTTATATATATATATATATATATATATATATTTGTATATTACTGTTATAGTTTTGTTCTTGTTTTTCAATAAATTTTGTTTGGAACTGTGAATTTTTATAAATCACATTTTTTTGGCCTATGGCATCGGAATTTCTTGGCACGGCACCGAAGACATTATATTAGGATGTGAAACATTAATTTACAAAAACAGTGACCCAAATGAAACCTCAGATAAGCATCTCAAAACTCATTAAGGATGATTAAATCAATTTTAACATCAAATGTATTGAAAATATCCTTTTTCGTTTTGCTTTTTAGTAAGTACTATTGTTGTTTCTTGGGGGCTTTTGTTGTGGGTAGTGTTCCAAACACTATGTCCCATAACGACGAAGTTATACCAAATCCTTTGTCCTGAATCCTGAAGTGATGATTCAAGTGGTACTTCTGCGGAATCATTAAAAAAGAACATAACGAATAAGTCAAAGGATTTTAACTGTACAGCTCTCTTCAGCAATCTGATACAAAAGAAAAGAAATCCCCGGGTTTAAAAAACAAAAACTTGACATTGTTTTACCTTGAGATTTTTGGTCACTGGTCTAGTTGGTTGGGCATGGTGAAGGTAATAATGAGTGACATCATACATCACGTACCCAAGCATACCTCCACCAAACAATGCAGGTGCGGTTGAAGTAGTTGAGATAGCCTTTGCGATGTTCCAGAACTAGGACACAAGAAAAGAATATGGTTTAAGGTCTGGCAGTGAAAACAGGTAGAACGCTGGGTTAGTGCAGATGGTTACCGGAATGCATAAAATCGCTGTTGCAGTAGGAGGAAATACAAGTCGAAGGTGGTCCATTGGGTGCTTGTGATGGCATCCATGAATAAGATAGTGTAGCGTGTTTCCCCTGGAATGGTTCCACAAAATCATTAGTTAGCACCTGGCGAAGTCAAGTTTCGAAGAGTTTGTCTGTTTAAAGAGAATACATAGGGAGAACTCCTACTATGTATGTGAAATGTAACATAGAGAGGGAAGAGAGAGAGAGAGAGAGAGTGACGAACCAGTAACTCTTCGTTTTGATGTGGAAAACGAAGCGGTGAAGAAAGTATTCTATAAACGTCCAGATAAATATTCCCATGGCAACAACTGAGACGATTTGTGGAAGTGAACAGCCCATGCTTACTGACACTGAGATGCACCAGACTACAACTGGCAACCAAATGACAGGAACCGCCCACCAAACTGTAAGGGTCAAGAACTGTTCCATTGCAAAATATGTCAGAGAATGGAGATAAGAGGCTTATCGACATTATTGCCTGTTCTTGAAAAGTTTATATGTAAAATTAAGAATGAGAATTAAATGAAACTGACATACCTCCCAAAAGTCACTTTGGAAAAAACGAGGGCCTTCCTTGGTCGCGATAGGTTGATGAACCCATTCCTCATAATCTTCTCCAAGATGACCAACCTGTAACACATTCAAAGCAATGGAAAAAGGGGTTGAAAGGGGAACTTTACTTTAATCAGCTCTAAGAAAGAAACGAAGACCATCTTTTACGTTGACACACACTATTCCAAAAATCGGGAAAACATTAATTTACCTGAAATACAAGGGGCTTCGTAAGATCCACAGTGAATCCCTGAGCAACCATTTTGGCAGACTTTTTACTGATCTGAAAAAAATAAGAGAACAAAGTATGCTGTAACTACAACTGTTTCTAACAGAAACTCATAGTGATATAATGAAACACCTGATGTCATTTTCAACTAGTCAAAAATATAATAAAACGTACAGATTCTCTTCAATATGGGGAATTTTTTTCATATAGCCAGATTAGAGGCCTGAATCTTAAGAAAACGACAGGGGTCTATTCTATTGTTTGACAAGATAGTTAACTATATTGTTCCTCTTACATATCATACCCAAATGACTAATCCAATTATATATAAAATCAGTATATTGGTCCCAAGAAATTGAATTACTAGCATAAAAGCAAGTATTAGATTGAAAGACAAAATATATTAATCATGTGCTTATCACTCAATTCTCCTCAAAGGAGGCAAGGACCCACCACCAAAAACACACATAAACATCACCATATATACAAGTAACTATCTAAAGAACTCATATCACCAAGTTAACATCAATGGAAACAACCATAATTTTAATAAATAGTATTTATAGCCAATAACCATTAGAGAAAAATGGGAAGTATGATATTATAAATCGAAGTTCTTTAAATTGAACCATTTGGCTATTCTTCGTTTGACCTTCCATCTAGCAACAATGTCCCAAAAAAAAACTGAGCATTTCAATCTAACGCCAAATTAAGCCTTAACAACAATGACTTGATGATTAGTGGGTTCGAGAATCAACACCAAATCACTCCGATCTAAAACACTAATAACACCAAATCCAATTCCATTGAAATCTCAATGTCCCCAGCAAAAAATGAAATCTGAGAAGGAAACAAACACGGATTCGAAACGAAAGAGAGGAATAGAAAACGAACCTGATCGACAAGTGCAGGATCTCTGACGACGAAACGAGAGACGTCGGAAGACGAAGAGAATCGCCGCCGAGATTTAGTTGTTGTTGTCGATTCGCCCCCCCTTTGTTGTTTATGTTCTGAGGTTTGAGCGTTGGGATGTGTGTATATTGATAGAGAGAGAGAGAGGCAACGTTACGTCGGTGTGTATATCTTCCTTGATCGAATCTGAACCGTTGATTTAGAGAGAAGACCTTAGATCTCGGAAGGCCAACGAATCGTCCAGTCAATATTCAAAGATCAAAGAAAAAAAAAAAAGAAGAAAGAACGGCTGTGCCAGGTTGTTTGCTCTTTTGGCCTCTCTCTTCATTTACCTTAGCTGTGCCTCTGCTCTGCTAATAACGCTCGTGTTGTCACTTGTCACACCCCAATATTGCACGTTGCTTCATAACATCACTCTACTGTTTTGACATTTTTATTTATATCTGTTTTTTATAATTGTCCTATATGTATTGATTTTTTTTAAATGATTTTAGTTTCAAATTTAAAATTCACTTACACAAAAAAATTAGGAACTTTTAAGCTATACGTGATTCAGTTAGCAAAACTTATTCCAATATTCTAGTCCTAGACTTGAAGCGAACAACAAATGTTAAAATATTTTGTTGACTAAAAAAGAGTATCATTTTCCATAGATGATAGACCCATGAGAACGTTATGATTTTGTTGACTTAAGAAAAAAGGATCATTTTCCATAGATGATAGACCCATGAGAACGTTATGATTGAATTATGAGAGCACAACAGTTGTTACTTTTCTTTTTTGAAAATTCAAATTCAACTACATTTATATAGGCTAGAAAAATAACATATCATCCTTTAATGGCTTTTTAATGGTTTTGACTGGAGACAGTATATAGGCAAAGTAGATTAAGTGGTTCAAGCAGTCAACCAGAATAAAAGTAGATTAAATATTTGGCTGTTCAAATCCATATCAAAGGTGAATAGCATCAAAAAAGCTATAAACCAGATCTGCATGTGTTTCTCATGTATTTACCACAAAAAGACAAAAAAATTTTGAATTGCACACAGTTCATCTGCATTAACTTTTAAAAGTAAAAAAAAATCTTGAATAGTAACTTAGTGATAGGAGGATTACACTAAAAGGTGATCTGCTATTTTTCTGTTCTCTCATTCAAAACCAATATAGTCCTCTTATCACTAAGTTACTATTCAAGAATTTTTTTACTTTTAAAATTAATGTAAATGAATTGTTTGCAGTTCATATTTTTTTATCTTCTTATGGTAAATGCAGAAAAAAATACATGCTGATCTACAGTTTTTTGATGCTATTCACTCTTAATCTGTATTTGAACAGTCAAATATTTAATCTACTTATATTCTGTTTGATCTGCTTAAACCACTTGATCTGCTCTGCTTCGTATGTTTTCTCAATTCAAGGCGATTGCACATTTACACTCATACATTGCGTGGAAAATTTACATGGTGTATTAGTCAATTATTAAATTCGAAGATTGGCCGTTAGATGATAATCATACTTTTGATTTTTATAATTGAGTAAAATATTATCATTATGCTTTTAAGGATTTTGATGTGGACTCTTTATGATGATCATATTGACGTTTGAATCATTCACTACCAAAGTACCAATATGTTGTCAGCGTCAAGGCAACAACAACATAAGTTGGCCTCACTATTGTCTGAAGGATTATAATTGTTTTATTTGCTAAAAGAACAATAATATATTCTCCCTATTGCTTAAAATCCAATATCAACCAAAATACAACATGAGAAACCAAAATTGTTTCACCGGTTCACTGGAGTTACTATTCTCATGTAACAATACTTTTGGAAAAGATGACCATATTAGTTGGTTCGTTAAATAATAGGTGAAAAAATATTTTCAAAAATATATTAAATACGTGATCGAATAATTAAAACAGCAATGTGAATAAGTACAATTGTGTATGAAATTATGAAAGATAGAACTAAAAAAGTGTTTGTTAGAAAAGTATGATATACGTTGTAATATGTTACTTAGATTAGATGTATATGTCAAATCCTAATCAACGGACTTAACAAGAACACCTACTAATCCTAATGTTTTGGTTTGGTTGGACTTTTAGGTGTGTATATGTTGGATCACTCATCCACAAACATTTTTTCATCGTGGGATCCGCTATTGGAGAAGATGGCATATGCTGGGCATCGGCATGTACAGAAAATTTTAGCCTTGGAAGTTGGAAGAAGTATAGGGCAGCAAAAACCACCATACCAACACCAACAAATTATACCCATCTCATCTACAAAAACAACTAAAATTGGTTAATAATAATAGTTAAATACTCTAATAATTAAGAAAAAAACAACCTAATTATTAAAAGTTAGTTGTAGTTTCAAGTAGCTGTGACAAGATCACAACAACTGATTTTATATAAATTAATTTGTAATCAATCTATCCTTCTCTACAGATCAGTCACTGTTTACAGCTCATTCCAAGACAGACCAAACCAACAAAAAAAACGATAATAATGAACTTTCCAAAAATACCCCTTCGTCTTTTTTTTTCCCTACCTATATAATTTAGCCACCATCCGCATTTTAATCGGTACCCTTCAATTTGTTTTCTTTGGTTCTCTATCGCCTTCGAGAAAACAAAGCGGAGGAGAAGGTTTCTCTCAGTTTTCTATAATTTTTTTTTTTTTGAAAAATTTTCGCGGGGGGGAAAAAATGAGAGAAATCCTTCATATCCAAGGTGGTCAATGCGGAAACCAAATCGGAGCAAAGTTCTGGGAAGTGATTTGCAACGAGCACGGCATTGATCCAACGGGGAAATACGACGGCGACTCCGATCTCCAGCTTGAACGTATTAATGTCTATTACAACGAGGCAAGCGGTGGAAGGTACGTTCCACGCGCTGTTTTGATGGATCTTGAGCCTGGAACTATGGATTCCATTAGATCTGGTCCTTTCGGTCAGATTTTCCGGCCAGATAACTTCGTCTTTGGCCAATCCGGCGCTGGGAATAATTGGGCTAAAGGTCATTACACTGAGGGAGCTGAGTTGATTGATTCTGTGCTTGACGTTGTTAGAAAGGAAGCTGAGAATTGTGACTGTTTACAAGGTTAGGCTCACTCAATCATCACTACCTCTCTGCGTCCTCGCCTTTTGAATTTTGTCAATTCGATTCGTCTCGAGCTTTGCTTTATGTGGTAGTGATGATTAGGTCTTATGAATACGGTATGGTTCAATAGGGTTTTGAAGATGGGTGTGATTTTTTTTTTTTTTTTGTTGAATAGGGTTTCAAGTTTGTCACTCGTTGGGTGGAGGAACTGGCTCTGGAATGGGAACTCTTCTCATTTCTAAGATAAGGGAAGAGTATCCAGATCGTATGATGCTCACGTTTTCAGTTTTCCCATCTCCTAAAGTGTCTGACACTGTTGTGGAGCCATATAATGCTACTCTCTCTGTGCATCAGCTTGTTGAGAATGCTGACGAATGTATGGTTTTGGACAATGAAGCTCTCTATGATATCTGTTTCCGTACCCTCAAGCTAGCCACTCCAACTTGTAAGTTGTGTTTTTTTGTTTACTCTTTCATCTACTTGCGTTTTAGAAGTATGATGTATCTGGACAAGGTTTTGAAACCGTAGGAAAATCTCAAAGCTGAATTAGAGTCAGAACTCAGAAGTAATAACTTTAACATGATGTATTAAAGGTTTCTACTTTAGATTTACATCAGCTTGATAAACAATTTGCTAGTGGTAGTAGTTGGGTTGGCCTCCTGTCTTTGTCTCTTGTACATTATTAAGAATTTAAGAGTCTTTTATGTTATCACTAAGTCACTGACAAACAACCAAAGAAGAGACGTTTCTCCGGTTTTTTTGACTCTTCCATCTAGTTGCGTTTAGAAGTATACTGTTTAGTGTTGACTCTCTTCAAGATTAATTATGAGATTGCTGATCTGGACTAGGTTTTGAAATCGTAGGAAAATCTCAAAATTCTTATCTTATTTCTACAGATTTAATAGGCATATTAGTATGTTTTAATTTTGAGACCACGAAACTTCTCTTACATGTAACAAGAAACTTGTTTCTGCTTTTTGTCATTTGCAGTTGGAGATCTAAACCACCTGATCTCTGCCACGATGAGCGGTGTCACATGCTGTCTTCGTTTCCCTGGTCAGCTTAACTCCGACCTTCGCAAGCTCGCAGTCAACCTAATCCCGTTCCCACGTCTCCATTTCTTCATGGTTGGTTTCGCCCCTCTCACATCCCGTGGCTCGCAGCAATACCGTTCCTTATCAGTGCCCGAACTGACCCAACAAATGTGGGATGCCAAGAACATGATGTGTGCTGCTGACCCAAGACACGGACGTTACTTAACAGCATCAGCAATGTTCCGCGGCAAAATGAGCACTAAAGAAGTAGACGAACAGATGATCAACGTCCAGAACAAAAACTCGTCATACTTTGTTGAATGGATCCCAAACAACGTTAAGTCTAGTGTATGTGACATTCCTCCAAAGGGTCTCTCAATGGCATCGACCTTTATCGGTAACTCAACTTCGATTCAAGAGATGTTTAGAAGGGTGAGCGAGCAGTTCACAGCGATGTTCAGGAGAAAAGCTTTCTTGCATTGGTACACAGGAGAAGGAATGGACGAGATGGAGTTTACTGAAGCAGAGAGCAACATGAACGACCTCGTGGCTGAGTACCAGCAATACCAAGATGCTACAGCCGATGAGGACGAGTATGAAGAAGAGGATGAAGATGCTGAGCTCGATGCTTGAGAGATATTTAGATCATCTTTAAACCATAAGAATATTATTTTCTCTTTTTCTTTTTCGTATTCGCTGGCCTTTGATTGTTCTTTTGTCTCTTGTTTTACGGTATTGTTTTGGGTGTAAATTGTAATGATAACTACTAATTTGTAAGAGTGTGTGTGTGTAAACAGAAGATGAGGTATTTGCTGGTTTGGTCCTAATCTTTTCTCGTTTCGGTTTATATATATCTGGTTTGGTTTGAGGTCACATTTCAATTTAATTATGGTTTTTTTTTTTTTTTTTTTTGATAGGAATTTAATTTAATAATGGTTATGTGAGCTATATCTTATGGAATATGGATCTTTTAATTAGTGTGTAACGATGTCTACGTGTCTGATAGTTAAACAAACATAAACATAATTTGATGTAATTTCATAATTTTAAACAATTAAATAATTATGAAGACAAAATTAAAAAACAATAAAGTGGGATAATTAAAAATAGAGAGAGCAGGTCCGTCGGATTAAAAAGAAAAAGAAAAAAAAAAAGGAGCGAGAGAGAGAGAGAGAGAACCCTAACGTCTCCCTTTATTTTTCGATTCTCGCCGTCTTTCATCAGAGTCTGCTTCTTTCTCTCTTCATTAAGAGAAAAATAAATCTCCGGAGACTTATAAAAAGGTTTCGCGGAGAGAAGCCTGAGCCGACGGAGGTAGCTAGGTAGGTGAATAGCATAAGCTAATTCAATTACTCATCTTTCGTTAGTTCTCTCACCGTTCCATTTTGTGTATTTTTATTCTTGTAATTGAAACGTTTCTGTAGTGTTTTTTTTTGGTTATATCGATTGTTGTAGCTCTTCCTTTCACTATTGTCTCCGCTGGTACATAGAATTTTAAGTTGGTCTTTTTTTTTCTTGGTCTGAAATTCGAATTAGACTTTTAACAGATTTTGTTTCTAGTAAGCTTAATTGAGTGTTTATGGTTGCCTTTGTTTGTAAGTTAAAAGTTTAGAGATTTATGAATTACTTATCGTTTCCATCAGGAAAGTTCCGTACTTTGGCTAAGTTGAAGTAGCAGCAGTAGCACCCGTTTACACAAAGTTCGCAGAGGATGGGGGCGGTGGAGCTTCTAAATAATTCTTCGACCCTATATACATCGGAATGTGTGGAGAACGTTGATTTATCTGACATGAATTTGGTGCAGACCTTGAGAAAGGCCCTTACATCTGTCCAAACTGTGAGTCTTCTTGTACTAAGTCTTGGTTCTTTCCTTCTGCTTATGTGTTTTGCGTATATATATAGATGTTGATGTTACATGTGTTATGCTTCTTGATACTAGTTTATTATTTCTTTGATAATGCCCAGGGTGACTCAGACCTTTACAGTGAGATTGTTGAAGTTCTGAACAGGGACGTGAAAGATTTTCGTGCTGATTTTGATGCAGTGGCGCAGCTTGAGGTGTGTTCTTTTTTTTGTATGGGCAAGAAATTCTCTCTTCTTCTTTTTTCTCTCTGTTTGCTGAAGTGTTTTTATTTTCAATACAACTTGCAGACAGTCTTGAAGGCTCTATCAGGCTCTGTGTCTTGCATAGATATCGTTCACCATTATAAGCTTCTTTCCGCGGTAAGTTTCTTTTCGAGCTAACAGTTGCTTTCAGTTTAACTAGTTTACGATGGATCCTTCTACCTCTTACCCTGGATTTCATCCTAATCGTCATATCTAGCTTTTTGGAATGAAATTGTGGGACCACAACCCTAATGTCATGGATGCCTTGGTGAACCTAGTCATATCACTGGTACACAACTCAACACCTACCCTAACGCCTATTGTTATTAATCTAGATAAGGAGGTATACAATTTATGTTTTGCCTCTTTTTTTTCCATCACAGGCTGTCACTAGTGGAAAGTATTTGGACTCTTGTTTAAATATGCTCATAAAGAATTTCCTTCCACCTCCTTGGGTAATAAAAAATCTTTCGAACCCCCGTATACTAGACAAGAAGATAGAAGTTCTTTCTCGGGTGCATGCAGCACTTCTGAAAATATCTATTTTGGTTCCTCTTACTCCCTCAAGATTAGTGCCAATGCTCTCCCAGAACATGCCCAAAATACACAGAAAGGACCTTGTGAGTCTTTCTTTTTGGTAAATTTTAGACAATGCAGTCGCATGCTCATACTGGCGATAAACTCATTTGTAAAATATATCTTACCCGTCTTGCAGTTGATGGTTATATATGTGGAGAACTTGTTAAAGTTGGAGAATAGCTCAATCGGGCGAGTTGGTGGCAGCGTGATTCTTAATGTGGTGATGGAGAGACTGCGAGATTTGGATGTAAGTAGACAGATTATTATGAATATACAATTGAGGTCAGTAAGTGTGGTTGTATTGGTGTTTGAATGCTATGCTGGTGTATCCCTGCAGTTAGAGATTGGATCGGATGATATTCCACAAGATGACTCTAGAGGCATGTTCGATATGGAACTGGATGATGCAGTTGAAGGCACCATCGATGAAGGAGACGAGGTAGCTTAATGTTTGTGTTAATTATTTATGTTTTCTTTTGGTATGATTAGAGAACAAGTTATTAGGAACATTCGTTTTGCTGTTTTACGAGAGTTTGGATTTGATTATATATTGCAGCTTCCAGTAGGACCTCAAAGTCAGGTTACATCAGGTGGGAGTATTGTCGTCTCCGAGTTGTTGGACAAGTTGATGGTCATAGCTTTTGAGCATCTTGAATCCTGTCAAAATGATGGTCGGTTGGATGAGGTATGTCAGCAAATGGATACTCATTGAAGTATCTATACTTTCCTTAGCGGACTCACAAAATCTTCTTGGCGGTTCTGATTTTTTAATGATTTTGGCTTAGGTGTTTGAACTCCTCTTTGAATCATTTGAGCACTTCATTCTGGACACATACAAATCAAAATTCTCCCAGGTAGGCCACAGAATTATCATATTTTGCAGAATTCTGAACATCATTCTTCCAGAATCTAGCAAGGTCGACTTGAGATGTCTCATTTTAGACTCACTTTCGATATAACCTGCAGTTTCTGATGTTCTATGCCTGCTCACTCGATCCTGAAACTTGTGGTGTGAAATTTGCAAGTAAATTGATGGACATTTTTCTCTCCAGCAGCAAGTCTCCAGCTACCAGGCAAGTACCCCGTCCTCTTTCATAATCGAAATTGTCTTATTCGCTGCATGACATGCTTTGTTATTGTTCTAATCACAATTTGGTTGTGCTTTTGTTTCTCCCCATCAACAGAAGGAGTGCGGTGGCTTATCTTGCTAGCTTCTTGGCTCGCGGAAAGTTTTTGCCTGTTTCCTTTGTGGCTAGCATTTTGAAAAGGTGGAAGGGATTTCTACAAAATGTTACCTTAAACATAAATTAATCATTTGATCTTATTAAAGCTTCAGTTTGTTGTAACTTCTAACGTTGATTTTGTTTGTGTCTAAAAATTGTAGGTTGATGGATGAGTGTGTGGGTTACTGCAGAACTTGCAATGGTGATATTAGGCCTGAAGCACATCTGATTTTCTTCTCTGGATGCCAGGTATATATAGCTTACAAGCCCAGGCTCCTCCTGTCACAAAATTTTACAATCATCCCGTTGCTATTTCAGACATATATGTGATATGTCCTTTAAAGTTTCAAGTTTCAAAGAGTCTTCAAAATGTGGTTACAGTTGCTTAACCGTCATTTGAATCTGATATGTGACCACAGGCAATCATGTATGTGCTCTGCTTCCGGATGAGGTCTATACTGGATGTTCCACGCTTACGGTCCGAGCTTACACCATTGGAGTCAATTTTAACGCACAAACTAGACCCATTAAGTGTGAGTTATCTTTTCGTCACATATACTCAGCTGTTATTTAGAAGTTATCCAGCGTATTAAATTCATGATAAGCGAACTTGCTTTGGGACTAGGTATGCATTCCATCAGTAGTTGCGGAGTTCCTTAGACAAGCTAAAGCAGATGGTCTGTTCATCGTCTCTGACTCGTTCATTTTCAATAACCTACTTGAGTCCGAGGCTTTTGGCGGGTGTGATAAGCTTAATACATTCTTCCCGTTTGATCCTTGCTTGCTCAAATCCTCAAACAGGTTCATCACTATCTTAAAACCATTGCATTGATACTCTTTTGCATGAATCTTAAGTGAAGGCTTATGTTCTTGACCTGGACTCTGTTTCTGCATCTTTCTTGGGTGATGTTATAGCTTTATCTCCCCGAATTTCATCTACTGGTCAATGGTGAGAGCTCCCTACGACGAAGATGAAGAAGATGATTTTGATGCTGAGGTAATCGTGAATGGAGATGAGGACAGTGAAGAAGGCGAGGATGATGATAATGCTTATGCTATGAACAAGATGTCCATAACCCCTAAGCACTCTTTCAAGAACCAGATGATGGAAAGAGACAGGCTTTTAAGAATGCCTTCCAAAATCAGACCCTCCACGAGTCCTGAATCCTTGTGATTTTTTTAATCAACGCAATTTTGAAGCAAATATGTAACAGTGATTCAGCTTGGAACTTATTATTGTATGAAACAATGTTTTTTTCGTTCAAAAACTGCGATTCACTTGAAGAAAGATATGAGACCTAAACTATCTAATCGATGGACTGAAGGAAAGAGACAACTACACAAGAGATATCATCTTTACTTCCTCTAGCCAAGGCCTTATCTATTAGTGTTTTGGCAGCTTCCTCTGCATTCCCTCTCTTTTTGATTTGATCCCAAACCTCTTCATTCGACATCACCTGATGGAGAAAACCGATCAAGATTTAGTCTAATATTTGAGTCAGGATCAACACACACATGTTCTAATTCTTAAGGGACTAATACAAAAACCTTCCAAAGTCCATCGCTAGCCAAGATTAAGAACTTGGTGTCATCGTGTATCTCGACAATCTCTACATTTGGTGTCACACTTATATGCTCTTTAAGCCTTCCGTCTCCAAACGCACGAGTCATTGCTAGTTGTCCATCCACTCTTGGAACATTACCTAAACATTGTAAGGAACATAAGTGATTCGTCATTACCAAATCATTGTTTTTTTCCTTTCGTTTCAATTAAAGATACAAAAAGAAGGGACCTGGTTCTTGGTAGACAAAGCCGCCTCTGCTCTCGACAAGGTCTCTTTCCTTGTCAGGTTCGTGATCAACCGTAACTTGCTTGACTACATCATTTTCACGACACAAGATTGCTCTTGAGTCTCCAACGTTTGCAACCACAATTTTCTTCCCATCAATCACTATAGCCGTCACAGCTGTGGAGCCACCTCGTGGACCTACCACGTTATGGAGAATGTAGTCGTCCGTAGACTTATATGCTCTCGTGATTGCCTTCTTAGGGTTTCTCCAAAAATCCGGCTTCAAGAAACAACAACAGTCTTTAAATTTTATTAGAAATTCTTGAGTAAGGGATGAGTGAGTTTTTGTTTTTAAAACCTGACTCAAGATGTTATCAAATAGATGGTTCTTCAGATAATCCGCAACCTCACGGCCTGAGTGGCCATCGAATATAGCGTATAACCCAAGATTGTGGCCTTTAACGGCTTTGGTATCAGCTACGATGTAGTCTTCCATGCTATGACCCATTTGGCCTTTCACTAGATGGTATCCATGATCAAACTCACGTCTACAATATCTTTCATTTTCCTCATCATCGTCACCATTGTCATCAACATCAACAAGATCATGATTACAATCATCATCTTCAACATCAACAACAACAACATCATCATGAGGTGTTTCTTCTTCCTGGTTCTAGATATACAAGCCAAAAAACTTTCATCAAGTCAAATATCATAGATAGACAGATCACAAATGATGAGGAGATGTAGTACCTTGACTTTCACAGCATTCATGAGATCTTTAGTAGCTGATCTCCGCTTCTGGGTTAAAAAGAGTTATTACGTAACAGAACTATACTAACTAACACCAGATTTTCATTGTGCAAATCAATCATTGATTACCTTCACTGCATGCACAAGCATTTTCTCGGGACTGTGAGTTGAGTTCTGCAAGTAAGGTATCAAGAACTTAGTTACGAACTAATAAGCTTGAACGACACGAAAAGTCACGAGACAAAATAAATAATTAACCTTGATGGTCTTCTTCATTATATTGCCTAAATATGAGTTTTTAATCTTGTTTATGGTACTGAGCGAAGAAGAAGGATCATGACAAGATGAAGCTTTAAATAGTTAGTATCGGAAGCTTGTTGGAGCGGTGCTATGATGCTGACATCGACACGTCAGCTCCACAAATCATGCCTTCAATATGCCAACACATGTCTGCGGCCGCAACCTGAGTCTAGGACACTTTGGGGCAAGCGATTCGGTTTACATCAAAGAAGACCAAAATAATCAGGACTACAACTCATCTTCTTTTACAATACACAACGACCACAAATTAAGTTATATTGACCATTATATATTTGTATCTTTCCACTGATTGGATATTTTTAGAGTTACTTCTTCATGATCACAAGGTTTAGATTTTGCATTTGCCTCTGGTAGATCAGATCTTCCATAACTTGTAAGTCCAAGATGTCTGATTTATCTCTCATTTATGTAATCTAACTGGTATTATAACATTATAAAAGATTCAGTGATCGAACATCACATTTTGCGACTGATGACAATACATTACTACATTTCCAAACCCTAGATAACTAAACAAAACTAAAGATCAACAACATCAAATAATCCTGAGAGATTTGTACAAAAAGGGACATAAATAAACTAGTGTGGAAGAGATCCAACTTATCAATCTAATAGTCTCTTCGATTCTCCGCTAAGTTCTCTCCGGACAAGCTTCAAGATCTCAATGATCTGCACAGTCATAAGTATAGTCCGATTATAAAAAACAATCGTAAATAGATTAGGACAAAATGTGTAGAGAGAGAGAACGCTTACGCCAGGGTAGTGTTTTAGGATTGGAGAGTAATGATCGAGAGCGATGTATATTTTCTCAAGAAGATCTAAGAGAGTTTCAACCTCATCTCCAAGAAGATCAACCTGTGATTCAACAACCACACACACATTATTATTGAATCACAAATTGCAAACACACGAATGTATGTAGAAGTGTTAAGCTTGCGATAAGTGCAATGATACTCACCTCGGCCTCGGCCTTCTGGAGGTCACAACACTTCTTCTCCAGCCGTTGCTTGTACGTCGATGCTTTCCCCTTGACTTCATTGATTTCATGTGACAGATCACTCAGTTGACTCTGTATGTTTTTCAACCTAAGTCCCAAGAAAGTTTTCACACTATTAGAAATGCATGCTGTTGAACCAAGGATAAAGTAGTTGTATATCCATGTCTAAAGGTAAAGAAAGCAAACAGAGATGTACCTATAATTCGTTTTTTGCGTCTTTTCCGCAATCAAACCCTCTAAATTGTCGAACCCTTTTATCAACTTAGGAGGAACCACCAAGTCCAGAGACACAAGTTGCTTCTCTAGTGTCTCTTTCTCGGCTTTTGCCACTGATAACTTCTCCTCTGTTTTCCTTTTCTCATATTTGCTTTCCTTCAAACCCTCTCTTGCTAATTCTAACTCTTCTGCTAAATTGAATATCTTTGTCTCATAAGCTTCAATTTTCTCTAACTCGCGTGCTGAAACAACTCTCAGTGCTTCGTTTTTATCTTGAATCTCTGTTTGTTGCTGTTCTATCTGTGATTGCAGATCGTTAATCTGTTGAGAGACTAACTCAAATCTCTTTCTCTCTGTAGCCAAGCTATTCTCAGCTGTTTGGACTAAATTCTCCTTCTCCTTGACGAGACACCCTAGCCTATGAATCTCTAATTTCAGTCTTTCCTTGTCAACCATCTCTGATCTTAGAGTTTCTTCTTTTTCTGTTACATGCATGTTCAACTCAACGATTTTCTTATGAGCTTCCTTCAAGGCTTCTTTGTATATGACTGAACAACACTCTTCCATCATGACTAACTCGACACAAGTGTCTTCAAATTCATCCTTCCTTTCACGGGCTTCTTTACTCGCAAGATCTTCCAGTATCAACTCATATGCATCTTTCAACATACAGTACTCTAAATCTGTCTCCTGTTTTGCACATTTAAACTGGCTTACTAACTCCGTCACAAAACACCCATAAACATCTTTATAAATAGAAGCTTCAACACGAGAATCCTCAACATCTGATTCGAGCTTTCGGATCAACTCTTGATGATCTGCCTCAGCCTGGGAAAGCTGTGACATCTTCTCAGCAGCATCTGAAAGTGAATCTTTCAGTTGACGATTTTCCAGAAGAAGAGAATCCACTTGGCGTTTGATATCAGCATCGTGCTTACCCTCAGACACCAACTTTTCATCTTCCATCAGAATCTTATCCAATTTAGAGATGACAAATGGGATCTTCTTTTTCAGCGCCTCTAGCTCCTTATCCTTCCCCACAAAAGAAAAAGAACCTCTTTCCTGTAAATTCAAATACTTGCGCTTATAGGTAAAACATTGCTCTGTCATGTTTTGTATTTCATAATCATGGTCTCTCTTCATTTTATTCATCTCGATCTTGAAGTGATTGATCAACTCATCACATGACATGTGTCTTAAAGTCTCATTATTCTCCCGCATTAAGTCAATAGAGCTCTCTTCATGCTTACCATTATCCTTAACTAAAGAAACTGAACCAAGGCTTCCCGACATCTTGCGGTGCAACTTCTCCACTCTTTTCCGGTCCCCTTCCTCCCCTGCCTCGATGTCCCCATTTTCATGATCCAAAAACGATTTACGAATCGCCTCTAGTTCCTGGCGCAGACCAGTAATCTCTTTGACATTCCCAAGTATCAGACCTCTATTACCACCAAATTCAGCTTTTTGGTCCAACAATCTCTGTTCATACTCATCCTTAAGACTCCGAACAAAGCTGGTCACCACTGCAGTCTCAATCTCTTTTTGAAAATCATGCTCATGCTGCCACGAGGAAGGGACTTCCATATCATTCCTCCGCTTCACCACAGTTTCTAGAATGCTCTTCAAGGAATCAAGCATTTTATCAACAGTTTTGGACCTGGTCTCATGCAGACTGCTGTCTAAACCCAATTTCTCATCCAGGTTGGCGCCTGCTCCATTGATCCGAATATACTCTCTCAAATTGGTGAGTTCTTTAACAAGCATCATCAACTGTTTTCTCGCTTCATTTTTAAGACTGCCTAAAGACCCCTGAGTAACTTCATCAGGAGTATCCATACACGCCTTATCATGCATCAAAGGGGACTCACTCTCTTCAGAACCCACATGGTACAGATGCAACCTCTCCTTAATCCTAGACAACTCGAGGTCTTTCATAGCAATCTTCTCAGCAGCCTCAGACTCAATAGCAGTAACCATTCCCCTTATAATAGAGTCGCTAACGGCTCTTGAGATAGCCAAACGGTCATTTACATCCTCCCAGTAAGAATCTAAATCCTCGAGGAAATCAACATCAGGATTCTCATTCTCTTTTAAAAGACCATCATCAATCTCTGATGATAAACTGTCATCATGAAACTCTAAACTACCATTCTTAGCCGCCATCACAACCTCTTCCTCCATAAAACCAATCTTTCTCACAATAGCCCTAAGAGATGGAGATTTAACAGTTTCCTTTAGTAACACAATTCCAATAAAATTCAATTAAAAATCAAAACTTTACAACACTGGAATTAACAAAAGGTTCCTGGTTTCTTAATCAAGACCAATTCCATATGAAACAGAAGGAACCCATCTAATGAATTGAGATATCGTCAAAAAAAAAAAAAATCAAAACTTTAACGGGCATAACCAAAAGAAAGGGAGAAGCAAAACTTACAAGTAGCTTAGAGAAGAGCTAACACAGCTTCGATTTCAACGGTTTCTTCGGTTGCTGCGTTTTAGGGTTTCCGGAGAAAACGCATAGAAAAGGGGAGAAAAGGCGAAAGAGAGGCGCGTACGACACCTGAGAGAGACCGGAGCGGGAGACTCCGAGATTCTCGAGAACAAAGAAGCTAAAGTGCCAGCTCCTTTTCTTGATTTTACCAAAACACCCCTCTTAATTTTGTCTTTTGTATCCATTCACACTGTATGTTTAATGTTTGTATAATCTATGTGTTTGACTCTAGTCATTGTTTCCTGCTTAACATTTTGTTAACATAGTTTAAATCGGTCAAACTCATTCCAACAAAATTAAAAGTTCAGCATGGATTGTGTATGTTTTTGTGAGTTGTTGGAGTCAATCCATTAATTCCAAAGTTCAATACTTACTTCAATTGGGTTAAATAAAATTTAATGGTTCGTTCAACATATATCATATATAGTATGATTGATACTATAATTCTAATATTCATTAGAATGTGTTGGTAAAACTTAATTTTATGCAAATTCGAAAGAATTTTGGTTAAAACTCGTAATGATCAGTAGATCTCATAATCATTAAGGTTCTACCTAATACAAAATCATTGTAGTCCAGTCCACCTAATCCAATAATTATATTATCTAAATTCTTTTTAAAGAGTACTAATAAAAGGTGTCCCAAACTTGAACTAATCCAGCCATATTATTTAAATAAATATAATATTTTTATTTATAACCTCTCTTTTGGAATTAAGGAATTCTAACTTTCTTTTGATCTATTAATTTTCGTAGCTTCTTTTTAAAAGATATTGTTTGAGTAGTATGAAACTTTCAATTCATTTTTGATTTCGGATGATAATTTTAAATTTCTAATCTGGATCTATACTTTGGATAATATATCTAGATATTTTTGTGAAAATGGTTGATCTTGAAATATTAACATGAATTATTATAAAGCTTTAAATGAATTTGTTGGTAGTTTTAGTTGGTAAACTTATATCTGTAAATGTTTGAAACTCGATATTTTTATATTTTATAGATTTTAGATGCAACTGAGAGAAGAAAAAAAATTAGAAAATATTGATTTGAAAGTAAAAAGATTGGAAATACCATGGTCAGAAAGCCTACTTTAGAGTTAGTAAACATGGAACAAAACAACATTTGATCCATAGTTAGATTCTTAATTTAACAGTTAGTAAATAATATATCATCCTTATCTTTATTTCTATCCGGTTTATGTATTTTGTCTCATCTCTATTTTTTTTCTTCTTCTTCTTTTGTTGTTTTTATTTTTATAAATAGCACTATAAAATATAGGAAAAAAAATGTCTTAACAATACTATCTATAAAATATATAGTTTCAGAATCACAATGATCTAAATATTTTGCAAAATCACAGAAAATTACGGTAGAATTTTTGAACAATTCTTTCACTGATGATATATGTATATGAGTCACTCACTCCATTTGTCTATCCGTGTACCGAAATCAAACCAATCTAAATTGAATTCACACTCGGTTTAAATGTCTCTAAAATTCGAACAAAACCAAAACCGAAACGGAGGAATCTTCGGTTTCGATACCGACGCTTCTTCGATGACTCACGAGTGTGGGGGCAACGGGCAGAAGTTGGGCCAAACAAAAAACTAGTGGAGTCGAACAAATGAGAATATTATTCGGGCAGCTTTTTCAGATCTGCCCGTTTTCACCTACAATCTCGATCGCTGTCTCGCCACTTGTCCTCATTGTATTTGCCTCCTTATTACTATTGCACGTCCTGTCGTTTTTCGCTCCAACACATTTGAGTTGACCTATCAGCAGTGAGAGTGGGGACTCGCTGAGTATTCAAACGCAAAAACGGCATGATGTTTTTAAGTGATTGAGAAAAACGCTGTGAAGTGTAGAGGTTCTGACATGAAAACGACACGCAGTGTTCCTTTGGGTTTAGGCCTCTGTTCGTCATTTCGTCTTCTTCCTACATTAGAAACAAAAAAAAGACCAGACCTTTAACGATTTTTCTGAGGGTAAGATCCAGAGATTGATTCAATCAGCTTAATATTTCCTTTTTAAAAATATAATTCAGGTAACTCCTCCTTTTGTTCTTTTTCCCACCAGATTTTTGAAAATTTCTAGCCTTTGTACTGTATCATCTCGTTTCTTGTATAAATGGTTTTGCTGTGTAAGTTGAGTTGTGAAATTAGAGGTTAAAGATTGGTTTTTTCCTGTTCTGTGTTTGGTTTAGATTTGAGGGTTGTGATTGAATTGTGCTTTGGATTCTCGGAAAATGACGGCAATCTTGTTTTATGATTTTGGTTACTGACTTTTGTGCTTTTGTGGTTGTTGTTTCAGTTTTGTTCCTGGAAGCTATAACTAGGACAGTCTCATGAAACATGACTTCTTCAGTTCATGAGCTTTCTGGTTTTGTCTCTCTTTCTGAAACATCCCGTCTTCTTATGTTCTCTCTTTTTAACGTTTGTCTTTCCTAACTGATTCTTTGGTTGGGCAGATAAGAATGATAGCCATGGGAAGCAAGAAGAACGTCCTGATTCCCAAACCCGACCACCGGTTCCTTCAGGACGAAGTTCTGAATCTATTGATACAAGTTCTGTCTACTCAGAGCCCGTGGTAATTTCTCTAAACCAAAATCTCAAGAATGTGATCTTGATTCTGTTATAAGATGTTTGGTTTAGTTTGGTGTAATCTTGCTTTCTGTTATTAGATGTTTTGTTTTTATAGTGTCTCTCTTTTTCTATGCTTACTTGATACTTACAAAAGCCTAAATCTCGACTTTTGCTTGAGCTAATTCAAGCAGGAAGGTGTTGACTTCTTTTGTCCCATGATCATCACCTTTTCTGCTAATATTAGACTTAGTGCGAATGTAAACTTTGGAAACAAGGCTTCAGATAGTAATGATTCCAAGGAATGCTAAGCTTTTTATTCTTTTTTCTAGTTGAGAACTGAGATGCTAATGGTTTTTTTGTTTTTGTGTGTGTGTGTTGGTGTTGAAGGCACATGGGCTCTACCCGTATCCAGATCCTTACTACAGAAGCGTCTTTGCACAGCAACCGTATCTTCCACATCCCTATCCTGGGGTATGTATTATTATTACTACGCCCCTATGTTCGGGTTCTTGATATTGAATCTTTGCTTCTGTTTTATTGAAAAGAGTTTTTTTTGTCAGGTCCAATTGCAGTTAATGGGAATGCAGCAACCGGGGGTTCCATTGCAATGCGATGCAGTCGAGGAGCCTGTTTTTGTAAACGCGAAACAATACCACGGTATACTCAGGCGCAGGCAATCCCGGGCAAAACTTGAGGCACGAAATAGAGACATTAAGTCAAAGAAGGTGAACTCCTTGGCAGGTTGAACCTGTAGATTGTTTATTTGATTCCTTTCTAACATGTTCTTGTTTTGCAGCCATACATGCATGAATCTCGGCATTTACATGCTATAAGACGGCCAAGAGGATGTGGTGGCCGGTTTCTCAATGCCAAGAAGAAAAATGGAGAGCACAAGGAGGAGGGGGAGGAGGAGGAATCCTCTGATGAGAACACTTCAGAAGCAAGTTCAAGCCTCCGGTCGGAGAAATTAGCTATTGCTGCTTCTGCTCCTAATGGTAGATCTTGAGTTAAGGTTCCTGCTGGACAAACCACAGTTTAGTTTCTGTTTTTGGGTGGATGTTTGTCTCAGAGCATCATCGTCTTTAGTGTTTTTTTTGGACATCTTTGTGTATAGGTTATTGATAGGGTTACGTTGTTTTAGTGATTAGAAATAATACTGAGCAAAGAAATGAAAGGTGTGATTGAAAGTATTGTTGTACCAAAATGATTATTATTTTTTGGAATATGAACTCATGTTTTGGAAAGTATACTACTAATGTAGCTTTTGTTTGCTATGAATTTGACTATAAATTTAGAGTCAAAATTGCGCTATAGATTGTGTTGAAGCAATATATTTGACGGATTAACCTATTCCTAAACTTATTGGGTATGTGAAATGCATTCTACAGGGTCGGCTTTCGAATTTATGAGATATGCAAAGCAAGTATTTTTCCGGACTCATGATGTGGACTATCACTATATATGCTCACTTTCAAAATTTGTCCGATAAACACATTGCACATACGAGTACGACCAATACTTAATTTTACAATCGCAATTTTCTTATATACGCGGTGTTGCTTGTGTTTTCGAATTGTTGTATAGTTGTGTTTTAGTTTTGTCAAATCCTTCAACCTTTACACATCACTTTTTAATTATTTTATGACCACATATAAAACTTAAGAACTAAAATATAAACATTTTTGTCACTCTTAGAATTCAAATTATGACGTAGTAGTAGAAACATGGTAGTACGAATCACTAATCTACAAAGTATAAACCTCAACTGTTTACACTATCCACTATCCACTTCATCCTGGCTCAATCCAACATGCTTAAGCATCCCCGTAACTGAGATTACCGTTTTCTAATATCGTTTTTCAGAAAACTGTTTGGGTTAGTTCGACTAAACTTTGTTTGGATTGAAGGTTTTAAGATATATTGGTTATAGATATGTTCGAATGAATTTGGCACCTAGTATAGATACGTACATCGATCGAAATCGTTCGTTCAAGGAAGAAGGTATTATATTCTTATATAGTTTGCCACTTTTTGATATGTGCACTAAGCATAATCATTTCATTTCCAGACAATTTATGTGTCTCAAGTCATGTTTTGTTCTCTTGCGCCTTTTCTGTCATTTCTTTATATATAAACCTTAATTTAACACGGTTCCTTAAAAGCATTGCTTTGATTTCAGACAGCTTCTGGCTGAAGTTTGGGTTGTTGGCTTATTGCGCTTTAGCTACTGTCTCTTTGGAGTTTAGAAGTTGATGTAAAATGTTCGAAGACTTTTTTAATTAACATAGTAAAACGTATGTATAAAATAATGACTGACACATCACACATGCGTTTCCTTCTCTAGCCTCTATATATGTAGGAAGTTTATATAGCAAACAATTACTATATGAAGTTCTCATAAGCTTAAAACATATATGTTCACAGATCATATGTCAAAGTCATATCATGGGACGTACATTTTCTTCTGATCAAAATTTGGCTCATAAGTTAGTAATAATATGCTGCTGTTGTTCTCATGGGTTTTTCCTAGATTCGAATTCCACTTCCATGACAGAGAAATGGTGGTTGTTGGTTCGTAGCTGCAGTACTTACTCATTGGGGGCTTCCATTAATATCAGTTTTTGTGATGTTAATTAATGAATTTTAATCTTTCACTTAATTAGTAGTATTGAATGAAATGGTTTTTACTTTACTTAATTAGGGAACCAGTAACTTTAGGCGCAGAAAACAATTTCTCTTACCAGTACCTGTAGGAGAACCAAATAGAAATATAATTTGTTTAGGGTCGCATTAAGAGTGAGTTTATGAATTCTTAAGATTTGAAAAAGAATCCTTGTAAAAAAAAAGTTGAAAAAATGTGTTTATTGACTAGAAAAATATACCAAAGTATATTTAGAATGTTTTCAAATGGCCACGGAAACATAGTTCTCGACAAAATAACCGAACCAAAAGATTCGATCCGAACCCGATCCAAAAAATCTGATCTAAACCTTTATTCAAAATTTTAAAATACTCGTACGGATTCTAAATGTCTAAATCCAGAAACCCGAACCATGATTTTGGTAAGGTCACATACACACATATGACATATGCATTGAGTGGAATCCGTGTGTGAATAAAAATGTATGGTTCATATATGCGTGGTGTGTGTGAAAATGTAGAACTCACAAATCATATATATATAGGGAATGATTGCAGTAAAGTTTTATTGGAAAATGTTGGACATAGGCTGCGCCCAACATGCCACTCGGACAAGATAATTGCAATTTCGGTCTAATGAAATTGGATGCAAGTCACTAAGTGGAATCTCGTTCACGGTGTAGAATCGATCAACAGTCCGCTATGGTACTCATAGAAAGGACATACTCGCGTGGTGTATAATTCATGTTAGCTTCCGAGCTCGGCATTATTAACTCGTTAGTTCTCCTGTGAACTGACGAGCTCAATTTTGACTCGATTTAGTGACGACCTCACATTATTATCGTTAATAAAAAAACCAACTTCACTCTTCCCACAAAAAAATCTTTATTTACTTAGTGTTGTGCAATTATCAGTACTAACAGAAAAGAGAGCATAGTATGATGCATTTTTTCTTCTACTTAATGGCTTTGTGTAGTGTGGGATTAACATATGAAAGGTCTACTACATTCCTTTAGCTATAGGCCACTTCCCTTTCTCAAAGCACTAGAACTCGGATTCTGACTTGTAGGTTGTATATATATAAAAAAAATTGTCCGGTTACATTTTATTTTTCTTCATAAAATGTCCCATTATTTTTTCACAAGTATATATCTTTATAATAATTATGTACTTCATTTTCTAGCCATAGACTGTGTTTATAATGTAGAAATTTTGATGCTAATAACTATTTCCTAATGTGAGTTGTACAGTGTATACAGAGAAAGAGACTAGAAGAAAAAATCGTAAAATTGAAATCAACTCGGTATCTATTCAGCTCTTCTCGATCGATAGATCATATATGTATGTAGTTATCAATGATCATCATATCATAAACAAGTATTGTTATCTAACTTGTTTAAGATATACAGATTTTAAAGTAACGTACGAATCCATTATCTAATTGAATAGTACGTATAATCTTTTGAGTAACGGATCCATTGTTTGATTAAAACGATCATCTTCTCCATCAGAATTCTCCAAAATCAAACTCGATGTTGTCATATGACGTAATAGAAAAATTGTATATATGTGGAACGTCTTTTTTATAAGCTCAATTTTAAACCTCATGGCGAGTAATATCCACAAAACTTTAATCCCACTCATAATTATTTAATTATATAGTATGTATATGAATATATTAATATGATCAAAAAACAATATATGCATGAGCAGCCTATCAAACTTGGAGCCTTCCTTTCTATCCATGCCTGACTTTACACCTCTATCATGCCCATGCATGGGTCCCTTTCTCCACCTCTTTATCTCTCTCCTTTAAACACAAATAGAAACAAGAGATGTGAGATCGAAGCAAAGCAAGAAGAACACAATTGTGACAAAAATAGGGCTTTTCATTTGACTTTTTTTTTTTTCTTCTTCTAATAAAACTTTCATTTCATTTCAAAGAGTGGAATAAAAAGACACTTGTGCTTTTTCCTTTCATTGAGTGTGTGATTTCAATATCATTGCTGCATCGATTTCCCATTTATGGAGTAAATCCATGTTTTGTTTTTGGTTTACTTTAAATTGATTAGCTATTATGGTGCTTTTATTGTCGTATATTGTTTTACAGACCACATAACAAGAGTTTAAAACCAAACTAGTAACTTAATATGTTGTAATCTGTAGCTAACGTGGCCATCGGTTTTCAGTTTTTACTCCGTAGTTAAAGATTTCTGGTCTTAAGCCAAAATTTGGAATTTGCAGATCCATATATGTAAAATTAATTTGTAGTGACGATAGAGAAAATATGTTTAAGGAAAACTGATCTCTAATTTCGACTTAACTCTGACCAATGATATTGTGTTGGTGATACCATGTAGAATGATTAGATTTAATGATGGTACGATCGAGGTATATTTTTGCAGTCAATGATATCTTCTGATAAGTGATGACTATATACTATATTTGAGATGAAAATTTAGGCCATTCCATAAGTACTATAAATGTAGGGTTGTGAAAGAAGTTTCAGTTCAACTGCACTAATTAGTTTGACTCCAAATTAGATGTTAGACTGCACTCATTGTGTATATCTCAACTTATTCAGATATAGTACCCTTCTATATATATATTATCTTTCAACCTTATTGGACTGAACTTTGCGTTAGGAAATTAGCGTTTTACTTGGTAGTCTAGCTTGTTACTTGTTATGATCGAATATTCAAATACCCTCATAAACATAAGTCAGGAAACCGGATTCATATTGATATATAATGCATGTTATATTGAAAAGAAAAAAAAAATAATACAAAAGCACATGTGAAACAAGATAATATGGTAGATCTATATGGAGCTCCAAAAGGAAGTATACGAATGGTGGAAAAAATGACACAAACAAAAGAAGAAGAAAAAAAGAAAAACATAGTAAATTTGGGAAATCAAGCAATGTATAGTGTGTGACATGGGAACAAGAGTGAGTGGACTTGGCCCAGTGGGGTACTCTCTTGCTCCATGCCTCTTGCTAAAAATAAAAAGTTGGCACAACAAATAAATATATATAGACAAAGCCAATTATTATTTTGTAAAGATAGATATTGTCAAATTAAAAGGTTTGACATTCTTTTTTTTTTCTCCAGCAACCAAACTATGCACTCTATTTATGGTTTCTTTATTTTCCTTATTATGAAAGCATCCAAAGCCTTTTAGAAAAGAGGATTAAAAGAGCACTGCATTATGTATAATGCGTTATGGGTGTATCCCTTCTTTCCCTTTCAGAGGATTCTAGCCGAGGAAACAGGGAACATTCAAAATACAAATTGCTGATTACTTATTACACAGGTTTTGAGTGAGTAAAATACGTGAAACATGATCTATGTTCGTTTAATCGTTGTTAATAATTGTAATACCAAAATATATGATATTCTTTTAAAAAAAAAGTGATTGCTATAAACAGTTACAACATATTCCATGGGTTATACTTATACTAGGGACCATAGTTCAAAGACGATATACGAGGAAAGAGTAGAATGAAAATGGTGTACAAAATGAAAATGGTCGTATAAGGTTATATATAGGACCATAGTTTCAAAATGAAAATGGTGTACATGCAAATGCAAGAGTAAAATGCCGCGTGATGAGAAAAGAAAACTCAAACTCAAAAGAAAAAAAATACGTTTTGAGTGGCGCGAGAAGAAACCTCGTAATATATATATTGTGTAGTTTTAATACTAATGTTGAGTGGTGTTTTATGAAAAGGATAAAAACTTGAAAAGAATTTATTATGCGTGTATTCGATGGAGAAAAGTAGTTGTAATCTTTTTATGAAAATAAAAATAAAATGAGGTTAATAGCGCACAACACTAGCTAGAGAAGAAAAGAGAGAGTATGTATGGAGTATATGTATAGGGAGGCTACGTGGGTGGTATCTGCCATGTAGGAAATCGAAGCGCATGCACAAAGTTGGACTCATGATGAGACTTCACATGACCTCCTCCCTCCTTATAGCTTCATTTATTCCTCTTCTCTCTCTCTCTCTCTCTCTCTCTCTGTATATAATACTACAAATTTACTTGTATTTGACTTGTCCTACCGTATAGACACGTAGGACCGTAGTGTTTATAAGAAGTTAGCCGTTTGTCCGAACATTGATTTTGTACAGCTCGTTACAGAACCCATAAACAGATTTGTACTGACCAATGCCGAACTTGTCTCTCTTCTCCCTATTCTTTTTTCTTCTTTTTCCTAGAATCAATTTGAAATCAAAATATATTAAATATTCGTTTCCATTACATGGTTAAAGTTTCAATATTTACAATACATAAAAGTCTTAATTTAAGGCATGTTTTATAACTTTATTATCAATGAAAATAAAGCCGAACCACCAACCCGTTCACGCCTCTCACGCGCTTAGTAAACATTTTCCCACACAATTTTCCTCATGCATGCATGCATCATCATCATTCATCAGTATCTCATCATCAACCTAGCTAATACATACAAAGATGTACGTACATACACACATGATGATATATATACATGAACATGTATAAACATCAGCATCACCATCATGATGCTCAAATCAGACAGAAACAGTAGAGAAGAAAGAGGAGAGATAAACAAACTTATGTTATGTCCTTCTCACAGAGAGAGCTAAAGACAACACCTTTTTTTTTTTTTTTTAATTTCCCCAAGTTAGCAAAATAACCATTTCGTCAAATATCCGTTTCTTCTGACAACAATTTCATATACTTGTGTATAAAAATATAATAATATCAAAAAAAAAAAAAAAAACAAAGATTGGCCTGTCTCTCTGCATCCTTATTAAGTTAGTTATTTTATTACTTTATTTTTTTTATCATTACTGTTGTGGGTAGAGTAAAAATAAAAACAGATGGGTTTTGCAGAGACTGTTTTGCGTGTGTTGGCTTTTCTCCTTTATTGTCTTTCCCCCTTTTTTATCCTGCACCCTTCTTTTAATTACTACTCCTATCCTAATTATTTTTTTCTTTAATTGCATACTATAGTCTATAAAACAAGAATATTAACCATAACCAAAATTTAGTTTATAGTGATTAGTAATTGATTTTGTAAATAGCAACATCATTTATTCAAAAACTCCATTGCAACATTATGTAACTAAAATCCTTATGTAAAAATGATTTTTTTTTTTTTTGTGTGTCTTGCAGTACAGAACCCTAAAAGTAAAAGCTTTTATAAAATTCAACCCACCTGGCTTATTTTTTACTTTTTGCTTAGTTATTTTTTTTTATCTTCCTTTATGTTGTTGTGCTACACAAAAAAAAAAGGTAATTTATTTTTACAGATTTTTTTTTTTTTTTTTAATTTGGTTGGACCATTGTCTTAAAAGGATCTCGAGATTGGCGTCTAGAGATGATAAAGACCCTTACTTTGCTTCCTTTTAACTTGCCTCCTCCTCCTCTTATCTTCTTCTCTTCTCCTTCCTCTCTCTCTCAGCCATTGTCTCTCTCTCTGGCGTTTTCTGTCTTGCGCTGCGCTTAGAAGAAAGAACAAATAAACCGAAAGGAATAAAAATTTAAACTTTTTTTTTTTTTTTATATCTTTTTCTTTCCCCCAAACTCATTTTTTTTTTTCATCTCACCACCATTATCTCATGAACGTGAGTGGAGGCTCTCTCTACTCAGAGAGCCTACCCTTGAAAAGAACCCAGCAACAATAAAAAAAACCTAGGATTTCCTCGAATTTTCAATCTTTTCACCCCCATTTGAAAGTTTCTTCCTTTTTTTTCTTTCTTTCTTCAAGTTCTTTACTATGATGATGGTCCACACGATGAACAGAGAGTCGCCGGATAAAGGGTTAGATTCCGGAAAGTATGTGAGGTACACGCCGGAACAAGTGGAAGCTCTTGAGAGAGTTTACACTGAGTGCCCTAAGCCCAGCTCTTTGAGAAGACAGCAACTCATACGAGAATGTCCCATCCTCTCCAACATCGAGCCTAAACAGATCAAAGTTTGGTTTCAGAACCGCAGGTGAATAAAATTCATCTTCCTCTTACTATTTCTTAAATATTACTAAAAAGATTATTATTATTTTTTCTCACTGCTTAGTCAGTTAGTAATCTTTGGGGTAGTTCTTGTCTGGATCTTAGTGATCATTATGTTTCAGATTTTAGTGCAGATCCATGTCTTACAAATCTCTCAAGTTTTGTTTACGCTTTGACATATATACAGTTGAAAAAAAAATCTAGATTCAAGAAAGTGACATCTAATCAAATTGTCTTTGAATGCGTTCGGCTCTTTACATTTATTTCTGTCAAAAGCTTTAATATGTTATAGAACAGAGAAAATGATAATGATAAATGGAAAAAAAAATTACATTATCTTTTCTTCTTTATATCACTGGATGTGTTTATAAAGCCAAATGGTGTCTGTCTCTGTTCATCCACTAACATTTATTCACATCATACATACACATTTGGCTTTTTTTTTGCTGGTTGGTTTATTGAAAGCTTCTTTTTGATTTTAAGATGTCGAGAGAAGCAGAGGAAAGAAGCTGCTCGTCTTCAAACAGTGAACAGAAAGCTCAATGCTATGAACAAACTCTTGATGGAAGAGAATGATCGTTTGCAGAAGCAAGTTTCCCACTTGGTCTATGAGAATGGCCACATGAAACATCAACTTCACACTGTAAAGTCTTCATTTTTTCTTTCTTTTCCTGTTCTATTAGTTTCTGAGATATATTATTATTCTATTATGAATCATTTTGTTTACAAGTTGTTACCTTTTTTGGAATGCAGGCTTCTGGGACGACCACAGACAACAGCTGTGAGTCTGTGGTCGTGAGTGGTCAGCAACATCAACAGCAAAACCCAAATCCTCAGCATCTCCAACGAGATGCTAACAATCCAGCTGGGTGAGCTTTTCTTCTCTGCTTGTTATGTCCCTCAGCTTGTTGAAATCTATATGATAACTTATAAGGTTTTCTTCAAACATTTTTGCTTCTTTAGTCTCCTTTCTATAGCAGAGGAGGCCCTAGCAGAGTTCCTTTCCAAGGCTACAGGAACTGCTGTTGACTGGGTGCAGATGATTGGGATGAAGGTAATAGAAAACACCTCAAGTTGTATAATCTGATGTCTTGAAGATGTATTTTTTTAATGGTTATTGACTGAAACTTCTTTTGCTGGTGTAGCCTGGTCCGGATTCTATTGGCATCGTCGCTATTTCCCGCAACTGCAGTGGAATTGCAGCACGTGCCTGCGGTCTCGTGAGTTTAGAACCCATTAAGGTATAAGTGTGATTCTGTTTCATTCTTCTATGGCTTGTGTTTGTGATCAGAATAAATATATAATCTTGAGTCTTGAATTTTGAAAAAATGACTATAGGTCGCTGAAATCCTAAAAGATCGTCCATCTTGGCTCCGTGATTGTCGATGTGTGGATACTCTGAGTGTGATACCTGCTGGAAACGGTGGGACTATCGAGCTTATATACACACAGATGTATGCTCCGACAACATTGGCAGCTGCTCGTGACTTTTGGACACTGAGATATAGTACTTGTTTAGAAGATGGAAGCTATGTGGTAAGTTCTTAGATCTGTTTTTTTTCTTTCTGTTTTGTTGTTTCTATTTTTAATACTACTTCATGTTGTCTTCACTTAATGTTACAGGTTTGTGAGAGGTCTCTTACTTCTGTAACTGGTGGCCCAACTGGACCACCTTCTTCAAGCTTTGTGAGAGCTGAAATGCGACCAAGCGGGTTCCTTATCCGTCCTTGTGAGGGTGGTGGCTCTATTCTCCACATTGTTGATCATGTTGATTTGGATGTAAGTGAAGTGACAACTCAAATTTGATTTAAACATATCAGCTCTCTTTTATAATATGTTCATGACTTTGTTTTTCTGGTTTTTGTAAGGCCTGGAGTGTCCCTGAAGTCATGAGGCCTCTCTATGAATCTTCCAAGATTCTTGCTCAGAAAATGACTGTCGCTGTAAGTTTAAGTAACCTTGTTCCTTAGTGTATAATGACCCTGACAACTTGGGATACTGCTGTTTCTAATGATTGGATTCTAATTTAGGCTCTGAGACATGTGAGACAAATTGCGCAAGAGACAAGTGGAGAAGTTCAGTATGGTGGAGGGCGTCAACCTGCAGTTTTAAGAACCTTCAGTCAAAGACTCTGTCGGTAAGTATCTTCTTTGACTTGAATAGCCTTATTTGCCAAGTGTTCTTTTTCATTATTCTAATTGTTTAAATGAATGGGCTCCAGGGGTTTCAATGATGCTGTTAATGGTTTTGTGGATGATGGATGGACACCAATGGGTAGTGATGGCGCAGAAGATATTACTGTTATGATAAACTTGTCCCCTGGGAAGTTCGGTGGTGCTCAGTACGGTAATTCCTTCCTACCGAGCTTTGGTAGTGGCGTGCTTTGTGCCAAGGCATCTATGTTACTTCAGGTACATATCATAAGGATTTGATAATGGGAAAAGCTTACCTTCTGTTTCAGTCTTTCTCTAACTAACTTGCATCTCTTTCTTTCATCAAGAATGTTCCTCCTGCTGTGCTGATTCGGTTCCTTAGAGAACACCGCTCTGAATGGGCTGATTATGGTGTGGATGCTTATGCTGCTGCATCGCTTAGAGCTAGTCCGTTTGCTGTTCCTTGTGCTAGAGCTGGTGGCTTCCCAAGTAATCAAGTCATACTTCCCCTGGCCCAGACAGTTGAACATGAAGAGGTACTAGAGAATACAACAGCTTCACTTTCTCTTCTCTCTAAATACGTTTTTACAATCCTAAGACATTTCTTGAATTACTTGTTTCAGTCTCTTGAGGTGGTTAGACTTGAAGGTCACGCTTACTCACCTGAAGACATGGGTTTAGCTCGGGATATGTATTTGCTACAGGTTTTACTTCATAGTTTCACATCCAAAGTTTCTTAGTTCGTTGGTTCTCTTGTTCATATGTTTTGATCCTTTGATTCTTTTCCAGCTTTGTAGTGGTGTTGATGAAAATGTGGTTGGAGGTTGTGCCCAGCTTGTCTTTGCCCCTATCGATGAATCATTTGCTGATGACGCACCTTTGCTTCCATCTGGTTTCCGTGTCATACCTCTTGAACATAAATCAACTCCGGTAATATATCTAAAAGCCCTTTAAAGATCAATATATATATTATTCTTGATGCAGTAATCTTATAGATTTTCACTGTCATATAGAACGGTGCAACTGCAAACCGTACACTGGATTTAGCCTCGGCTTTAGAAGGATCCACACGTCAAGCAGGTGAAGCCGACCCAAATGGCTGTAACTTTAGGTCGGTGATAACCATAGCATTCCAGTTTACATTTGATAACCATTCAAGAGACAGTGTTGCTTCAATGGCACGTCAGTATGTGAGAAGCATCGTAGGATCGATTCAGAGGGTTGCTTTAGCCATTGCTCCTCGTCCTGGTTCCAGTTTTAGTCCAATCTCTGTTCCCACTTCCCCTGAAGCTCTCACGCTAGTCCGTTGGATCTCACGGAGTTACAGGTACTTATTAGCGATCTAGGGTGTTTTTGTTTGCAAAATCTGTGGATTTTTTACCTGAAACTCTCTTCTTCTCTTTTCTTTTTTGGTTTTGCAGCCTTCACACTGGTGCAGATCTCTTTGGCTCTGATTCTCAAACCAGTGGTGACACGTTGCTCCATAAGCTCTGGAATCACACTGATGCAATCTTGTGCTGCTCCCTCAAAACAAACGTAAGTGACTAGGGCTTCAAAGATTTCTCATTAGTGACTAGGATTTCGCATGTTTTGAGATACTCACATAAACTCTTTTCTGCAGGCTTCACCGGTTTTCACATTTGCAAACCAAACCGGTTTAGACATGCTGGAAACTACTCTTGTAGCCCTTCAAGACATAATGCTTGACAAGACCCTCGATGAAACTGGTCGTAAAGCTCTTTGCTCTGAGTTCCCCAAGATCATGCAACAGGTTTTTTTCTTTTCTTGGGAAACTTCTTTTTCCATGTTCCTGGAAAATCAATGTTTAACTTGGAATCTTGATTTTGTTTGACAGGGCTTTGCTCATCTTCCAGCGGGAGTATGTGCGTCAAGCATGGGGAGGATGGTGTCTTACGAGCAGGCAACGGTGTGGAAAGTTCTAGAAGACGATGAATCAAACCACTGCTTAGCTTTCATGTTCGTGAATTGGTCGTTCGTTTGAAGAATAATAAAAGAATACCGGATCACTCCATTTTCCCCTTGGGAGGAAGGTTATTTATGTAAGATATTAAACTTAGGTTGCCACTATGCTCCAAAAGTATTTTGAAATTCAAGGACTAATATGTAATATGACTAATAGTATGATCCTTTATGGGTTGTTCTTTCGTTCCTATGTTATGGCAGAAGATATTGTTATGTTAATGTTATGAAGTCTTTTTTGTTCTGTTAGTTTGCTTAAAGCAATGTTGTTACATTTGCATGAACATTTTCTTTTGACAACTACTTGTATGTTAAATTGAAGCGTCTAATTAATGCATTTACTAGTAGTTGTAAAACTTTTTTTTCTTGAATCTAAATTTTTAGCATTATTTTCAAAATAAAGGATATTGATGCGTCTATGTCCATTATAAGTGTTTGGCGTGTTGCAGATATAACCTATTGAATTCTCATAGTATGTAGCAAAAATATAAATTATGAAGAAAAAGATCTATAATTTCGTAAAGATGTAGTTGGACAAGAAATCATATTAAGTTTTGTATCATATATCAGGGGAAACATTTGGACTCTGAGTAATATATACATATGCACATCTTGTTATAGTTGTGTATTAGTGTCTATGCAGTTTCCTTTCAATTTTTGGTGAAATTTTGAAATGTAGGTAGATGAGTGAGATAGGTTGTAATTTTTGGAGTAATATGTGTATGGTATATCAATAATTATAACAAAAGAAAGATATATGTATTATTGATAAGTTATTATGCTAGATTTGTGTATTACTATTGTTTTGCATAATGGAAGGTGGTCCAATTTGAATACAGCACATTTGTCTAGCTTGTCATAAATGATATTCCATTCTGCATCAACTATTGACTGGTACTGTGATGGATCTGACAGCCTGTGAACAATGGGTGGAGCCAAGTCAAATAAGGCGAAAAGATGCTTCATTGTAGGGGAAAAAATAAACATAAAGAGCCAGAATGCCGACCTAATTTCAGCGTTTTCTTTTTCCGATTTCAACTCCAATTCGATGTTAAGCAAGAGAATTTTGGGGCTAAGAAATTTCTTTGGCTGTTGCTCAAAACCCGCATATGAGAATGTCTTTTTGAAAGCTACACCATCAACGAGGAAAGAGTCTCTCATATTGCCACCAGGAACCTGCAGAGAAACTCATGACATTAGCTAAGATGCATCATTAACCTGGCTTTACAGGAAAGGCACAAATGGGAATGTCTATGACTTGACTTGGATCTTGAAGAATCTCAATCAAAGACAATTTGTTATAGAAGTCAATCATATGGACCCTGTAGCACTAAGCCAATTCACACTTCCTCAAATTCAACTGGACCTAGAAATGAAATGAAATGGAACAGATAGAGGCAGAATGCAGCAGATAGGCCGTTTGTGATACAAGATTGCAACTAGAAAACAAGAAAATGCAATCCTATTTGATTGCAAAAGCCATGTAGAAATCCATCGATAGATAAAATTGAAGTCGAAAGATAAACAGAACATAGCAAAAAAAACATTAATTGACATAATATGCAAAGCCAGTTTAAAACATTCCCATAATGAAAAAGAATGAAAGAGACACAACAGATTTGTAGAATTAAAAATGTGTTTACCTTCTTGATCCCAATCAGATTTAGCCTGTCGTCATTCCCACTAGCAAAAAAAACTCCTTTTCCCCACCAATAAGCTTAGATGAAAGAGTAGTAGCAGCGCATTTAGCCAACAAACCTTTCTTTCCTCTGCACTCTTCCCCTCAATGCTAACAGTGAGTTCTTTAACCTTCTCAAATACCTACAACAATAAAGAGCAGTGATTTTAATGTGTTAAAAGATCCAACAATTAAAAAAAGAGTTGTAACTGTCCTAAAGAAAGAAAAAAATACAAACCAAAGTGCAAGCAGTACGGTAACTCCTGATTAAATTCTGAGCGTGAACACCATCCTCAATAAATAGCTTAGCCTCCTTCAAAAACTCTGCTGCAAGAAGAACAACAGTAGTTGTCCCATCACCCACCTATAACGAAACAACAGAACAATCAGAGTATACTAGCCGGGTCTGAAAGCTTACTACTAGCCATGGTGCTTGTGACTGTGTTGTGTGTGACTGCTGCAAAAAAACTGTGGAACAGAAACCGAGTTGGGTGAGCGTAGAAGCTTCGACATCAAATTTGGGTAAGAGAAGAGATATTAATTTAACGAATGATTCACTCACAGAACATAAAAAAACAAATAAAAGAGAAGAGAGCAGTCAAGTTTATGGTTTGTGGGCTAACGTTTTAACAAAAACAAAATAAAAGAGGAGGAGGAGGGGAGCTACTATTTCTGTTTTTTCAACCAATCAGATCGCGTTATTTCATCCCCAATCGCACAAAACGCGCGTTGCGCGAGTGAGAGCATTTTCCCTAGGCTAATACCCACCAAATCATGCCTTTACGAATCAACGCACCTATTTCCAATTTTGGCATCGCGTGACTTTTCTTTTTCTCTTTATTTTTTTTTTCTTTTTCTCAAAACCTCGTTATTAATTCCAACCCCTAAACCGAACCAAATCAATTTTAATTTCAAACCCATGTACAATAAAACAAAAGCGTAAAACAAGCCCTGATTTTATTCGGTTCGGTTATTGGTTTATTTTGATTTTTAAAAACGTTACCGAATTTAACCGAAATAAAATTCGGTTCGGTTATTTCGGTTTTGAGGATTAAAACTTGAAATAACCGTTTTTTTTGTTTTTTTAAATTCCGATTACTTTTGTTAAAAACACCTGATTTTAGGGTTAAAAACTCTGGTTAGCTCATCAAACTACCCTATGATATAAGTCGAAACAAAACTTATGGACTAACCTTGTGGAATTCGAGGGTGTCTCCTTTTGATTTCGATACTTGAACCATATGGGGCTACTTGGAATATCTGCTTGTCACACACCATACAAACACTCTGGATCAGATCAGAAACTGATAAACCATGATCACCAACACTTTCTTGAATGTCCATTCTCATATGACATACCTCTGTCGCCACATTGAGATTTCCTTTTCTCCCAGCCTTGACATTCTCAAGCCTCATCTGATATGTTTCAAGTAATCTTAGTTATTGATTATTTTTTCACTTCATTTCATTTCCTTTCCTGTTTCAGAGTTTTCTCACTAACTTACCTTGTAGTTCTTCTTTGGCACATCAAAACCGAGAGAGAGGCTTTGCAGCTTCTTCTATCTTCTCGATGATCTCATTCGCGCCTCGTCTCAGTGTTATCCTTGTTTCCCTCTTAAACTCCTGTTTTTTTTTTTTTAAGAAAACATTTCATTAACAGAAGATTACAAATACAAAGAGTGCCGGTTCTTTATATCAAAACACAAACCTGTTCTGGATCAAACAGATTCTGTCAGAAAAACAAAACAATAAATTTAGGAAAGAGATACAATTTTGTAGCAAACTTAATATACTGATAGACTACTGCAGTACTTAATGAGCTAGGCAATAAAACACACTAGACTTACATATAAAACTAAGTTCAAAGCGAATACCAAAGCAAGAAACAAACCGAATATAATTCTATCCAACCAAAAGTAGTAGTTCCAAAGAGTCCAACACCCTTCAAAGATTGATTAACTACGTTCAGACAATCCTCTTAGCCAAATAGATCGAAGCCAACACTAGTGGAATTTATGTAACGGCAGAGACAAAAAAAGCTGCCTCAGTTTGGTATTTTGGCACACTCACAAGTATCAATTGGCTGACAGAAATTGGCTCAAGTCACAATGAGTAGCTTAACTAACTGAGTTTGTTTAGGAATGGAGTCGAAACGAAGAACGGTTCAAGTACTAGACAATTACAGAATTTTGAGAACTAAGGTTATAGCAATCAATCAAATCTATAACTGATTCAAAAATCTATTCTCTTGAATCCAGCATGACATTCAAATCATACTACCATTTGAAATCCCAAGTAAGAATTCAGGATTCGATGAAAAGTCAGCAAATGAACAAAAAGTTTGAAACAAAGCTTCTGTCAACTAGGTCTTCATATCCAAGGCAAACACGAAGTGAAAAGAAAAAAAAAAAGTAAAGCTTTCCAATCACTAAAGTAAATCAAAGAACGAGGAAAGTTCAGACAAGAAAAGTAAAAAACAAACACCAGAAGATGATGATAAAAGAGTTGGAGAAAGCAAGAAGCTCACCTTGAGAAATGAAATCTTCTGTCATAAAAAGGTTGTCCGAAATCGGATTGAAGGAAGAAGCGAGAGAGACACGATTAGGATCAAGGATATCAAACCAGTTTTGAAAAGAACAACCATCACTGTTAAAATAGTACGCTTGCTCACATACTACATCAGTCCAAATATTGAGCAAAGAGATAAACCAAAACCTAAAAAAATAAAGAGGAAGAAGGAAAAAAGTACGAATTTAACATTATCCCAGAAATCTCATCAGCAGTAAGATAGCTCGATGTTCGTAGCGGAAGGATTGAACTACGTTCAGACAATCCTCTTAGCCAAATAGATCGAAGCAACACTAGTGGAATTATGTAACGGCAGAGACAAAAAAGCTGCCTCAGTGGATTTTGGCACACTCACAAGTATCAATTGGCAGAGACGATCAGATGCTAGAGCGATTCTGACAAGTTTTTCTTGTAGCGCGTTTACAGGATGAGAAAAGATATTGAACAGCAGAACAACACTAAATAAAAAAAACTGTAAAAAACCTACACATTGATTTGTTCCTTGGCAAGAAATACGAAACAAAAAAGTAACCTAGCAAACTAATAATTAGAACAAGAGTATACTAATAGCGGAAATTGGTGCATAATCAACAACAAAATGGTATCTTACTTTGGTGAATATATAGCATATACACTCTGGAGAAACCGGACATTAGCAGCTTCACCCCAGATTAGGAAGTACAAAGAAAAGAAACAGTTCCTGTCCCGGTCTATGGCTTCTAACCTGAAAATCTCAAAGTTAGTAATGCACATGAATTAAACCAGTATTTCATTACTAGAACTAGACAAAAATTTACTGTTGTACACAAGGCGTATCCTCAAGTATTTGCACCACTTGATGTAAGTTGTCCAAAACCTTCAAGAAAACCTCATTGACTGCATTCTCATCAATTTTCTACACAAAAGATTTGAAAAAAATATCAATATTTAAGAGGACATCCTCTAACCATCCTCAGTAAGGAGCATGCCACAATAGAGTATTAAGGTCATAAGGAAGAACTCACTGGGTCATTCTGGCCAGGTACACTAAGCTGAGATTGTGCATTTGAAAGTGTGAGAACCAGATGCTCCCGTTGGTTCCTTACATTGTCTCTCTGAGTCAAAACACACAACAATGTAAGTGAAAGAAGAAAATAAAAACAATCAGGGAAGAGTTTGATCCAATACCACTGTACCTGAAACCCAAAATGTACTCCAATAAATCAAACATATCGGCTCCGCGTTGTCCTGAAATCTCAAAATCATCGGGAAGCCTAGGGAAATGTTCAGTATATCTGATCGCCTGTACTGCACCACGCACCTAAATATAGACAATAGAGTTCTTTCTGAGTAAAAAAAAATTCTGAAAAGCTAAACTACTGATTGAAAAAATGGAAAAACAAAAAATCATTCTTGTTTAACTTACTTCAGGGAAAACCCCAATTGCATTCGTCATGGACTGCGCTTCTAGAGGACAATGTTGTAAGGTGTAAGTTCCGCAGACAAAGTTGCGTCAGCTTTTTAATTCGCCCAAGCTGAAAACATAAACAACATATATCAATTAACTCATACAATATACTTTTATAACATGAAACTTAACGGAGTAATATAATGATCATAGGAAACAATTATATTCCATTCAATCAGATGCAACTTCTCAACAAAGATCTTCAATCATCAGAGTTATTATGTATGTGTTTGAACGCTTGGCATCAGCAAAACAGGAAGGGAGAAGCAGATTAAATTGTTTTGGATTACGAGAAGCAACAAGTACGAGAAAGCACCTCATCCCTTATAGAACTCCCAACACCATTTGGATCTGCATCTCTGCTTAGGACCTCTAACACTTCAATTAAGGCCCTTAATGTGGCAAAGACCTTCTCATCTTCAAGATCCTATCGAAAAAGAGAAAAAAAACACTGTTCAATCAAAAAGGAAAAGTAAGACAACAATCCTATATACAGAATCTCATCCGTAAAAGAGCAGAGGCAATCATAAACTCATAATTTATATGTATCAAGATCATTTATAAGGACGTACATACCAAACAAACTAATCTACACCCAGAAAACCACTGTCAAAATGAAGAACAAGCATTAACACAACTCAGGACGCATGTTCAGATTTACAGAAAACCAGTCATTTTACAGGGGTAGGTAGAATCCAAACACTGTCCAAAACGAAGAAAATAACAAGAATTAAGATGCACATACTCCCCAACATTTGACGAGAAATTTGTTCCTGATTCCCTCCATTTTGCTCTTCCCTTTGGATATCATCCACTCTATGCCGTCTTTTATAAAGTTTGTAAAACTCCCATAGTCGTTCAATATCACGATCGCGGTCTATTGAAGCACCATCTCTCTTGGCAAGTTTTTGCTGCAAAGCAATCAAACCCCTTTAAACTCAGAACAAGTAAACATTACCATTTGACATAAGATAAAAGCAAAAACCAAGAAATAATGATTGCACCTAAAATCTGAACATCAAATGGGAACCACAGCGCAACAACAGACATAGCTAAGGATGCATTTGACAAAAACCACCAACTCACTGATATAACATCGTTAAACAAATGTACATATTAGAGAGTGTAAATAAATACCTTAATCACGGACATCAAACCAGTTTTGAATTGAAGAACACCTCTACCATCACTGTTAGGGTCCAAGTTCTGTGCCATAGAGTACGCTTGCTCACATACTACATCAGCCAAATCCAGTGTCAATATTGAGCAAAAGATGAAACATCAAAACCTAAAAAAAAATAAAGAGGAAGAAGGAAAAAACGTACGAATTCTAGCGACATTAGGATCCTCAGACTGAATCTCATCAGCAGCTTGCAAGATAGCATCGATGTTCGTAGCTCGACCAAGTGAAGGAGGAACTGCTCCTTGTGACTGTCTTGTGGTGTGTGACTGAAAAAACTGTGGAACAGAAACCGAGTTGACTCACTCCCGCCGGGTGAGCTTAGAAGCTTCGACATCAAATTAGTACTAGTGTTGGTGGTTCTGGTTCGAATCAGTCTTTCGAAAATGGCCATGATGAGGAACAATGAGATGAGAAATGCTGTGGCAATGAAACCGAAAGAAACAGCGTTGATCGAGTAGTATAACTGAGATTTCCACGGCTCCTCTCGCCGGAGCTTCCACTGACGGCCATTGGTGGTTTGGTTCAATGTAGCTTTGTAAAAATCCATGTTATACTAAATTTTATTGAACCGGCCCGGTTGTTTACATTGGAATTAATAAAATGCCGGTTACGAGAAACTAAAAACAAAACAAAACAAAAAAAAGCCACGCGATGGTAAAAATAGAAAAAGGTGCGTTGAATCAAAAAGGCATGATTTGGTGGGTAATAGCATACAGAAAATGCACTCACTCGCGCAACGCGCGTTTTGTGAGAGTGGGAGTCAAATAACGTGCTGTGATTGGCTGAAAAAATAGAAATAGTAGTCATATAGCTCCTCCCTTCCTCCTTCCTATTTTATTACTTTCTCTCTTTTTTCTTTTTTTGAGTGACGATGATGAGATGACTGTTCGTTCTCTCTTAACACCAAAGGCCTTGAGAGATCAATCAAAACATTGCTTACAAAGACAAGGATAACAAAATGCCCAGAATCTTATCTTCATCACAAAATAGTACATTGTTTTAGCTTAGTTCTTCTGTCAATCAAACCACACACTCATTTACAACATTCTTCTTTTATCTACTTGCAATATCTCTATTTATCAACTTTAAGGATATATATATATTACCACATATCATCTTAATACACTCATTGCATCATAATGTACAATCATATAGTCTTGATCGGTTAGTTTATGATCCTCAAGTCTTATTCCCAACCCATTAAAGTATTCCACACTTGTTCCTCTATTTTGCTCCTTGTGACAGGTAAGCTGTCTTCTTCGTTGATCAACACTTTGTACACCTCCCATTCTCTTTCTCCCGTCACGTGTCTTCCAATTTCAGCCTAGTATAATGACATCAGACATCAGATGATTATAACACTTGTTATGTTTTTGGTATAAATTACAAAGACCTCGAATCATGTGATTGGATGAGTTATAATATATATACCGAGAAGATGCAGGTGTTGATCTTCTTGAGGGCAAGTGCTATGTCGTGGAAGACTTGTGGCCGTCCCTTTCCTGATAACTCGACAGGGTTTGTGACTAGAAGTTCAGTATCTGGACCTCGATTCATCATGACCACTCTCAGAGGTTGTTGTAGCTCTGCTCTTAAACGATAAACCAATGCATTTAGCTTGCTTGAGTCCAAGATCTTCCGACCATCAGCTTGCACGATGAACAAGTCAATCTCACAGTTCCTTCCTCTTTTGATTGTAAAACGCCCATATGAGATCTGATCATCAGACAAGATTCGAGAAGACGTGTCTCTTATGTGAATACTAGTGGCAAGTTTTAAGTAATACACAAAAAAGCACTTGCACAAACCTGAATGTTGAAATCTTTGAAGGTTCTCATAATATCATATAATAGGCCTTTGTGATCTTGACAAGTGATATGAATGAGGGTATGAGCTGGGCTTAGCGAGTTGTCAACTGAGATAGACACATTACTTGAAGTGTGTAACCCACCACTCGGCTGCTCTCCCGACACATCCGAGGAGAACAATGTTTCAGCAACCGACGAGGAAGCCTGTGATTAGTGGGCCAAACCAAGAAGGAATGAAACTATAATTCATGGAACTTATCCAATATGAGCAAGACTCACCCTTTTCCGCCCTTTAGGTTTGCTTAAAAAGCGTGACTCTGTTTTCATAGGCCAGCTTAACTCAAAGCAAGCAGGTGTCCTGAAAATAACAAACACAGTTAATGGAGACTCCTCGAAATGAGTAAATACTTGCAAATATAATAGTACAGATAAACTACAAACCAGAAATATTCATTGAAGTCATCATAATTCCGCCATTCAGAATGTGCAGCTTTCCCACCATTGTTTCGAACAGTTTCCTACATGAGTAAATTTCAAAACCAATTTAAGGGCTCAGACGACCATATCACAAAACATTAATGACAGACACTTTTAAATCCACATTAGCTAACATGCTACAAATTTCCAGAAACAGATAACAAAAAATCTGATCTTAAAAACGAAGTAGGAATGTACTTTCAAATATAGAACCAGAAACACCTAGATACTATGTCAAGAAACTGACGATCATGAAGATCGTACTCAAAACTCACTTAATGCTGTGAGACTTTCCTAAAAAAAACTGCTACTAATCTAAGTAATATGGAGGTAACACAGAAAGTCATAACAAGGGATCGATACTCTAAATAACCAAAATATCTTTCCAAACGCTGAGGTTGAGTGAAAGAAGTCATTCTCAAACTATCATTTTTGCCTAGCATTCGAAATATGTATAAACATACCAATTATCGGATGAGAAACAGTAACATTTTGCCAAATGGAAAACTACTTTGCCAAATATTAAGATGCACCCAAAAAAATGTAACAGCAATGACTCACCGCTGATATTGTATCATATATAGGGCAGATAATTTTCTCAAGAAATGATACAGAACCACTCTCAGTTAAGCAACTTTCAGAACGGACAGCTTCTCCATGATCCAATTTTGCATCTAATTCCTTGGCCATCTGACCAACAAAGGTAAAGTGTGAGAAGGGATCTATTTCACTTCGCATTGGGTGTAAAATTCAAGATCGCATGGGCCTTTTTGATCATCATTCCAGAATAAGGGTCAGGCTGGTGCCTTTAACATAAGCTAAGAGCTAAGATGCAGAGACGATCAGATGCTAGAGCGATTCTGACAAGTTTTTTCTTGTAGCGTCGTTTACAGGATGAGAAAAGATATGAACAGCAGAACAACACTAAATAAAAAAAACTGTAAAACCTACACATTTAGATTTGTTCCTTGGCAAGGAAATACGAAACAAAAAAGTAACCTAGCAAACTAATAATTAGAACAAGAGTATACTAATAGCGGAAATTGGTGCATAATCAACAACAAAATGGTATCTTACTTGGTGAAATATATAGCATATACACTCTGGAAGAAACCGGACATTAGCAGCTTCACCCCAGATTAGGAAGTACAAAGAAACAAGAAACAGCTTCCTGTCCCGGTCTATGGCTTCTAACCTGAAAATCTCAAAGTTAGTAATGCACATGAATTAAACCAGTATTTCCATTACTAGAACTAGACAAAAATTTACTGTTGTACACAAGGCGTATCCTCAAGTATTTGCACCACTTGATGTAGTTGTCCAAAACCTTCAAGAAAACCTCATTGACTGCATTCTCATCAATTTTCTACACAAAAGATTGAAAAAAATATCAATATTTTAAGAGGACATCCTCTTAACCATCCTCAGTAAAGGAGCATGCCACAATAGAGTATTAAGGTCATAAGGAAGAACTCACTGGGTCATTCTGGCCAGGTACACTAAGCTGAGATTGTGCATTTGAAAGTGTGAGAACCAGATGCTCCCGTTGGTTCCTTACATTGTCTCTCTGAGTCAAAACAACACAAACAATGTAAGTGAAAGAAGAAAATAAAAACAATCAGGGAAGAGTTTGATCCAATACCACTGTACCTGAAACCCAAAAATGTACTCCAATAAATCAAACATATCGGCTCCGCGTTGTCCTGAAATCTCAAAATCATCGGGAAGCCTAGGGAAATGTTCAGTATATCTGATCGCCTGTACTGCACCACGCACCTAAATATAGACAATAGAGTTCTTTCTGAGTAAAAAAAAATTCTGAAAAGCTAAAACTACTGATTGAAAAAATGGAAAACAAAAAATCATTCTTGTTTAACTTACTTCAGGGAAAACCCCAATTGCATTCGTCATGGACTGCGCTTCTAGAGGACAATGTTGTAAGGTGTAAGTTCCGCAGACAAAGTTGCGTCAGCTTTTTAATTCGCCCAAGCTGAAAACATAAACAACAGATATCAATTAACTCATACAATATACTTTTATAACATGAAACTTAACGGAGTAATATAATGATCATAGGAAACAATTATATTCCATTCAATCAGATGCAACTTCTCAACAAAGATCTTCAATCATCAGAGTTATTATGTATGTGTTTTGAACGCTTGGCATCAGCAAAACAGGAAGGGAGAAGCATATTAAAATTGTTTTGGATTACGAGAAGCAACAAGTACGAGAAAGCACCTCATCCCTTATAGAACTCCCAACACCATTTGGATCTGCATCTCTGCTTAGGACCTCTAACACTTCAATTAAGGCCCTTAATGTGGCAAAGACCTTCCTCATCTTCAAGATCCTATCGAAAAAAGAAAAAAAACACTGTTCAATCAAAAAGGAAAAGTAAGACAACAATCCTATATACAGAATCTCATCCGTAAAAGTGAGCAGAGGCAATCATAAACTCATAATTTATATGTATCAAGATCATTTATAAGGACGTACATACCAAACAAACTAATCTACACCCAGAAAACCACTGTCAAAATGAAGAACAAGCATTAACACAACTCAGGACGCATGTTTCAGATTTACAGAAAACCAGTCATTTTACAGGGTAGGTAGAATCCAAACACTGTCCAAAACGAAGAAAATAACAAGGAATTAAGATGCACATACTCCCCAACATTTGACGAGAAATTTGTTCCTGATTCCCTCCATTTTTGCTCTTCCCTTTGGATATCATCCACTCTATGCCGTCTTTTATAAAGTTTGTAAAACTCCCATAGTCGTTCAATATCACGATCGCGGTCTATTGAAGCACCATCTCTCTTGGCAAGTTTTTGCTGCAAAAGCAATCAAACCCCTTTAAACTCAGAACAAGTAAACATTACCATTTGACATAAGATAAAAGCAAAAACCAAGAAATAATGATTGCACCTAAAATCTGAACATCAAATGGGAACCACAGCGCAACAACAGACATAGCTAAGGATGCATTTGACAAAAACCACCAACTCACTGATATAACATCGTTAAACAAATGTACATATTAGAGAGTGTAAATAAATACCTCAATCACGGACATCAAACCAGTTTTGAATTGAAGAACACCTCTACCATCACTGTTAGGGTCCAAGTTCTGTGCCATAGAGTACGCTTGCTCACATACTACATCAGCCAAATCCAGTGTCAATATTGAGCAAAAGATGAAACATCAAAACCTAAAAAAAAATAAAGAGGAAGAAGGAAAAAACGTACGAATTCTAGCGACATTAGGATCCTCAGACTGAATCTCATCAGCAGCTTGCAAGATAGCATCGATGTTCGTAGCTCGACCAAGTGAAGGAGGAACTGCTCCTTGTGACTGTCTTGTGGTGTGTTACTGAAAAAACTGTGGAACAGAAACCGAGTTGACTCACTCCCGCCGGGTGAGCTTAGAAGCTTCGACATCAAATTAGTACTAGTGTTGGTGGTTCTGGTTCGAATCAGTCTTTCGAAAATGGCCATGATGAGGAACAGTGAGATGAGAAATGCTGTGGCAATGAAACCGAAAGAAACAGCGTTGATCGAGTAGTATAACTGAGATTTCCACGGCTCCTCTCGCCGGAGCTTCCACTGACGGCCATTGGTGGTTTGGTTCAATGTAGCTTTGTAAAAATCCATGTTATACTAAATTTTATTGAACCGGCCCGGTTGTTTACATTGGAATTAATAAAAATGCCCGGTTACGAGAAACTAAAAACAAAACAAAACAAAAAAAAAGCAACGCGATGGTAAAAATAGAAAAAGGTGCGTTGAATCAAAAAGGCATGATTTGGTGGGTGTTCTAGTTGTGGAAGCCGTTAATAGCACTGCAAACAAATTTAAAGATTAGATTTGCATGAATCTTCACAATAAATAAATCTATCACGACTTAAAACGTATTATTTGAAATCGTATCTATCACAAGAAAAGTAAATGATGATTATGCCTTCCTACTCTTCAAACTTATAGAAAAGTAAATCGTTTTTTCTCAGTAGTTGTCTACTTCAATGAAAAAGTTTTAAATGTTGTTTTTGTACTCTACTGAGAAAGCGACCAAAATTGTTGGAAAATAGACAGTTTAGAAAACGGTGAAGTGACTATTTTGGTAAAACGGTCGCAATAACATTTCCAATATTGACACTGTTAGTTTGGTCGCCGCCGATAGCTGTGGCATGACACAGCGGTAGACGCAGAATTCTGCGGTTAATTTTTTTGAACACGGATTGAATTCAATGTCAGCGACTTAAAAGTTGCGATATATGAGATAACTGACAAATATACTCTTGTTTTCTTCAAAAAATTACAAAACAACTAACCTCTCTATCTCGTCTTCTTCTGTCGCTACCATGGTTCTTCTTCTTCTCTAAACTTTGTCATCTCTATCTCTCTCTGGGTAATTGCGATTTCAATTTAAAGCTGGTGAACAACTAATCTATTTCATCATCTTCTCTCTTCGTGGCCCTGTTCAATTTGCAAAGGTACAATTTCTATTTTCACTATCTCTCTATTGGCTCACTCGTTACAAAACTGGTTTTTGAATATTTGTATAATTTTGGGTTTTTGAATATTTGAACATTTGAATAATTCTGGGTTTTTGAGCATTTGAATAATTCTTGGCTCATTTGTTTTTTTCTTTTAATATTCTTAGTTTACTTTTAACTATAGAATTATTCAGATGAAATGTTATCAAATTGATGGTTGCATGCTTTGGTTTATAGGTTCAAAAACAAGTGCTCAAGTCCCTTTCTCTCTCTCTCTGCTTCTTTGTTCCAAATAATCTAACAAAACCATGATTTGTTTTACTTAGTTGTGCTAGTGGTTTGGGGCTATCTCTATTTCTTTTGTGGCTTTAGAAATAATTTGTGTATTACTTTTAGTCCAATGTTTTGGTTTATTATTTTTGTTTAATTAGGCTCATAATTTATCACAAAATATGTTGTTATAATTATATATTTAACTGAAAATTATTACAAGCTAAAATAAAAATATTTTGTGGTTGTAAAAAATTTAAATTACATTTTTTTATTTAAAATATAATTATACAAATAAAATAAGAATTCAGTATAAAATTGTTGCAGCGTCAGCAAAACGAACACAAAACCTGCGGTTATGGTAGCGACATCACTAACAAAACGAACAGAATACGTGCAGCAGCGGCAAAAATAACGGTGATGAAACGAACAACAACCTGCAGTAACCACAACCAAATGAACAGCCCCAAAAAGGAAATAAGTTTTTTCATCAAGAAATGCATATTGCTTTTAATTATTTATATCGTTAAAACCAAAATTTTGAATACCTTGAATGGGTTGGTTGTTTATCTATACAAAATCGAAACTCGAAGCTAATTATAAGTTATGATTGTGATATTTGTAGAGTTTGGTGTATATTAATTATAATATATATATATATATCCGTTTAAGATAAAGAAAAAAAACCTGTTAATAAAAAGGAGCATAAATCTTAATTATTCGTAATAATGTGAGAAACGGCTATCACTTATCAGCATCACTAGTAAAGAATTAGGCCTTCGCCTTTGGTTAGTGCTTTTTTTTTCCATTGGCCTTTTGTTTGGTGCTTTTTTTTGTTGGCCTTTTCATGAGAGCTTTAAATATGGCCTGTGATGAGAAATCTCATTTCTCTCTCTTCCATCCTAACAAATAACAAAAATGGGTTTGGTAATAAAAGCTCTCAAATATCTTCTACTCCTCTCTTTCTCCTTGACCTTCATCTATAGTAATGAAGTCTCATCTGCTTCTCCCGTGAGTCCATCCTCGTCGCCGGCAAAGATGATGAGCCGGAGACTTGTGGCAGTTGAAGGCATGGTTTATTGCAAATCTTGCAAGTATTCCGGCGTCGATACTCTCTTGGAAGCATCTCCTGTCCAAGGTCCTTAATTACATTTTCCGATTTCTTTCAATTATCTTGACCGACCTTGTCTTCATTTTTTTTTTAATTGTTTCTTTGGTTATTGTTTGTTGCATGTTTACTTTTCCATGAAATTTAATCTTCATATTTCATGTAGCGAGTTATTTTTTTTCTTCTTAAATAAATTTACGCTGTTAAATAAAATGAGATATCTGCATGCATTACGGTTTCGCAGAAGATATCCTCACTCTATCTACTTGATGGCTTGCAAAAAATTGAGATTAATTCATGTTATAAAAAACAAAAACAAAAAATCTCTTCTGCATTTCACATTCTTCGAGTCTCTCACGCCACTTGGCGTTCATGCAAAAAAGTTATCTTTTGCCATTTTCGTCTCCAGTTTGTTATTATTTTCTAATTATAATTTGTATATGCTGCTTTTTTAATGAGATGCTAAACTTTCATATGATATTATTGAATAGCTTTTATATATGTATTATTGTTTTGAAATCCATGAAACTGTTTCAATTATAGGAGCGACCGTAAAGCTTGCATGCAACAACACAAAGAGAGGTGTGACAATGGAGACAAAAACAGACAAAAACGGATACTTCTTCATGTTAGCTCCCAAAAAACTCACTACCTTCGCTTTCCACACGTGCCGGGCTTGGCCGACGAATCCCGGACCCACGACTGAAACGATGACATGCACCGTCCCGTCACAGCTCAACAATGGAACCACCGGTGCAATGCTTAAGCCTTCTAAAACAATCAGCATCGGTGAACACGACTATGTTCTCTTTTCTGTTGGCCCCTTCGCGTTTGAGCCGGCCTGCACTCGTTGAAGACTCAAAAATTTCGTTTTTATGTTGTATTTTGTGTGCTTGATTTGTTATGATGGTCACTAGTGTTCTGCCTTGTTTGTTTTTGGTATGTTCCTTACATGTGTGTGTGTGGACGGTTTTAAGATTTTTAGTGTGTTTGGTAAATTTCATGAGTTTGTGCTACTATTTTGTGTTATATATGCTTCATCAAATTAATCTTCACAAGATCTATGATATTTGTTATGCCTTCTTTTCTTATTGGACATGATGGTATGCTCAATACTGGTTTTTAATTTGGATATAGTATCATTTTTCTTTTCTTTTCTATTTGTTTATTGATATCTAAAACTCGATAATTAAAAACAACCAAATACCGTAAATAAATATTACTCCAGTTGATCGATGACAAAATGAAAATAAAATTAAGAGTTGATCACGCATGATCCGACTGATCTCACTCGCCGACACAACAGATGACAACATGATCAGACTTCTTCTTCTTCTTGGGAATTTTTTCACCAAGGAACTTTAACTAGGAAACATTGGAAGTTTTTCATTTTACTGTACTTTCTTGATTGTCATACTCATGCCATCACATACACATGCATTTAGATGGTTAAATCTACTAAAATATAGTACTTTTGTTATTCACTTATTCCAAAACACTCTAATATTGTTATAGGTCATCTCTCGCTTACATATGTGTTTCCTTTTTTTAAAAAACAAATGTATTTCTTCGCTGTTGTTATGACATTACATAGATTGATGAGAACATACATGTTATTTTTGTCTAAAGAGTGATAATAATCATAAGTCTTTCAGGCTCTTTACCAATCAATACCGAGTTGCTTGGAGAGGAATAGATTATCAAGATATGTGATTAGTGGTGCCGATGAATTGACATAGCTCTGCATATGTATCTTAGCCGCCGCCTCTGTAAAGATTCACAAATAAATGAAAAACAAAAAAACAAATTCGTCAGCGAATCGCAGCCTTCAGAACATAACGAAGAAGAAACTCAGATGTATGAAATCTCAAAAAGAGACGGTATAGGAAAGTTCATAATGTAACTAAACCTGACTACTTAAACTACTAGTTAGTCTGACACAGAACACAAAGAGTGGGTACAAGAGTCTCAACTCACCATCTTCTTTGAGCATATTAAGTAGGTGAGCCCTAGTGGGAAGAGCGTACATCCCTAGAGAAACAGCTTTCCGTATAGCCCATCCATGGTGAGGAGCAAACACTTGAGCATATGACTTAGATGCTGGATCTTTTAAGGAGTTATCCCCTCTGCAAATGATATCAAAATACATGTATGAAACCTTCTGATCTTGAACCATAAAAAAACAAACTACATCAAGACTCCATTTTTACTTTACTTCAATGTCCTTATTCAAATCACTAGCCTACAAGCTGGCTCTGGGGATCAAGTTTTATACATATAGCAACATAATGCAAACTATTCAGAAAACTGACAAAAGAGAGAGTCGAGAAGAGAGACTTACTCGGAAGCAATGATCTGTTCAAAGAGAACCCTGACCATGTCAAGACCACGCTTAACCCTCAAAAGGTTTCTAGTATGACTACCAGCTTTCCTGACACAGTTTGCCTCAATATCTTTGTCCATCATTACCACTAACGTCGATATCGAACTCGACGCTCTCACAAGATCATCAACCTATACTCACATTCACGAGTTATCAAACGTTTCATTCACCGAACCCCAAATTAACAAACAACCATCAAATTTAGTAAATCCAGAAGATAGATTCCAAATACTTATCTCTCAGTACATGAAGGGGAACATAACTACAAAACCTATCTACACAAATCATTACGATTCTCTCTATAAATATCGCAAATCTACTACTAAGTCTCCAATTTAATCGGAAGCCAATACCTTGGCAACATAGTCCATCTCGGCAAACTTGAAAGCAATCCCAAGGCAACCGAAGAGAGGCGAGACAAGAGAGCAGGCGTGAGAGAACTGCGCCACTGGAACTTCCGGACTCTCCGAACTCACGGCGACCGCTAGTTCCTTGAAAGCTGTCGAGATTTTTCTCAGCGGCCTATCTGCGTTTGAATCCGCCATTTAAAGATCTCTCCTCCTCCTTCTCTATCTCTCTCTTCTTCTTGATCCGGATTACGATTTTTGCTGGTGTGATCTTTGTCGATTGAGGTTTGTGATTTGCCGCGGAATCTAACTTTTTTGGCTGCAAAGAAGGAGGAGAGAGAGATTCGCTGATCAGTTTTTTTTTTTTGTTGTAGACGTTTGGCGTTCGGATCATAGATATCCTTCTTCTGGATAAATATTATCCCTCAAATCGTCTGTATGAAATGAATAAAACGCTGCGTTTAATTAAGTGTGGGCATATTAACCACACCCAACCGAAGTAACCGAATTAAACCGAGGTACAGTATACCCAATTAAATCGAATTGATTCCCAATCAAATTCGGTTTTTTTTTTTTTTTTTTTTGCATTTGAACCGAAGAAACAGCTCTTTTGAAAAATAAATTATACATGAAGGTAATAATTAGAATATTAGAATAATGACAGAGATGAGGCGCAAGCCTAGCTTATGGCTCACGCGGAGGACATTGGACCCGATCCCACTTTTGGGGATACCTATGGAATAGAGTTATGGATTTCTAGCCTTTGTCAAGTTATCTCTGCTTTTAATAGCTCTGGAAGGAGACAGATCAGCTTGCTGGGAGAGGATGTTTTCATTTCGCCAAGAGGAGTGATCCACTATGGGATCAACAATTCGCCGCAGCCTTTCACCTCTTCAAGCTGAGATAGAAGCTCTCATCTGGGCGAGCGCTGATGACGGACAACGAGTCTGTCGTTTTCTTACCGACTGCTCCGAAAGATGGTGTCTTTGCCTGTTGAGTGGCCAACTTTTACGCCGTATCTGGAAGATATTCAGGCGGATAAGAGGAGTTTGCTACGTTTTCGTTAGTCTACGTTCCTCGTTCTCAGTGGTAAAGCGGATAATTTGCACGACGAGTTCGTTCTATTCTTAGTTACTTTTGTAACAATTCTCTTCACATTTAGTTCGTTGAGAATCTTGTTAGCTGTTATCAAAAAAAAAAAAAAAATCCAAACTAATTCCAAAAAAGAGAATGGAACGAACCGACCAAATGTTTATGTGAACTACAAAACTAAATATGATATAGAATGTAGTAGTCATAATGATGAATAATGAATAAGTGACTGTTTTAAGGATAAAGAGATATGAAGCTTCATTGGAAAGTTTTGTAGGGATACAAGGCTGCTGTAGATTACTTTTAAACTAAAAAGTCATCATCATCAACAACAAATGTGTAGTTTTCCAAACTTTTATTTATGTTTCACTCTGTCTTTTTTTTTTCCAATTCTTTTCATTAATAAAAAAGAAGGTGAGAAACAAAATTATATAGGTAGAGAGGGGATTAATTATATTAAATGGGTTTATATATTAATATTATTGGGGTAGACGGAATGGCGGATGCAATTATTTTGATTACACTTATAATAAAAAAGATAGTGACATTAATTGAATCTTAGGTGGAAGCTTATTTTAAAATTAATTGAAGAAAATACTAGTATATTTAGGAGTAATAATTGATTATTTTAGGATAAGTATATAAACACAATTTGAGGCAAAGCATTTAAATGGAGTCATAAAAAACAATTAAAATCTTTCATCAGTTTCCGATAAAACTTCCACTTGCCATTTACTCCGCTTTTACGGTTTCCGCCAATTTTTTATTTCTCTAATTTCAAACTTTTCTCTTTTTTAAAAAAAAAAAAAAAATAATTCCTCTCTCTTTTTCCTTCTAGATAAAAAAGAAAAAATGATACTTTTTTCATTATAGCCCCTTTACTATTGTAGTTATCCACAACTGTCTCTAACTTTGATCAGTCTGTTTTCACCGAATAAATTAGAAAAGATACTATTACTACTAGTCAAATCAGAGTGGAAACAGTAATCAGATTGATTTGTACAACACCTAACCAGTCCGTGGAAAAAAAATACACTAGTATACCGTATACGTCCGGTTTCGTACAAATCGTTTTGATTTCGATTTGAAATGCAGGGTATTTCGATGAAAATTTGCTAAATAAGATGGGTGAAAACATGAAAAAGGTATAAATATAGGGGTGTATAATTTGGAGTTTTGTTAAAAAAACATACACTTTCTTTTTTCCGCTAACACACACACACACACTGTTGTTACTACTGTTCTTTAACTTTCTTTCTCCAAACCTCTCTCTCTTCCAGCTATTTCCTTCTCCTCTATTTTGATTCCCCCCACTCTCTCAGAAAAAAAAGAAGCTACCAACAAATGAAATAATCTCTAGTTTCGATTCTCTGCTTCATCTCGATCTACATTTTTATCTGTTTCCGCCTTTGTTTGCTCTGTTTTTAAAAACGTACCCGACGGCCGGAATCGTCGCCGGGATTCTCGCCTGAGTTGTTGCGGAACGGTTTTAATGGGTTTCTGATTTTACTGCTTCCTTGTCTTCTTTTTTTAGTTCTGTAAGTGTTTTTTCTCCCTCTTTTTTTTTCGATTTTTTTTTAATTAATTAATTTGAAATTTTCTGGTAAGCTCATATGCTTGACTGAAGAAACTTTTGTAATTTCTTCTACTGTTCTCAATTTCTCATCACCAAAATATTTCAATTTTTTTAATTTTTTTTTTTTAGAAATGTTGCTTTTTGTGGATTGGTTTGTTCACAAAATGACTAAAAATTTGGTAGAAGGTAACCGACAGTGTTGTAGCTGAAAGAAGCCCAGAACAAACTGTAACGTTTGTCTTTGTTCTTGAATTGAGACAATCTACTAAGAGTCCTCTGTACTTTATTTTTAATTTAATAATAATAATCCTGTGCTGCTACGAGAGAGAGAGAGGACCCAATAAAGTAGAGAGTAATTGTAACAATCCGCGTGCGTTTGATTCCACAACAACAATGTCAATGTGCGTGGGCCATTTGGTCATTTGATTTGTCTCTTTTATGAATTAACTTTGAGAGATTTGGTGTTATGAATAAAGTTTCCTTTATTTGTTTTAATGATTGATTTCATCATGCAGTCCTGCTTCTTGATTTTTCAGGTTTTTTTATGCTT
>CM043882.1:5981840-6097147 GCA_024034495.1 Camelina laxa
TCTCTTTTTTTTTTTTTTTGAGTGACGATTGATGATGTGATGACTGTTCGTTCTCTCTTAACACCAAAGAAAGGCCTTGAGAGATCAATCAAAGTTTTTTCATCAAGAAATGTATATTGCTTTTAATTTTTTATATCGTTAAAACCAAAATTTTGAATGCCTTGAATGGGTTGGTTGTTTATCTATACAAAATCGAAACTCGAAGCTAATTATAAGTTATGATTGTGATATTTGTAGAGTTTGGTGTATATTAATTATAATATTTATATATATATATATATATATCCGTTTAAGATAAAGAAATAAAACCTGTTAATAAAAAGAAACATAAATCTAAATTATTCGTAATAATGTGAGAAACGGCTATCACTTATCAGCATCACTAGTAAGAATTAGGCCTTCGCCTTTGGTTAGTGCTTTTGTTTTTTTATTGGCCTTTTGTTTGGTGCTTTTTTTATTGGCCTTTTCATTAGAGCTTTAAATATGGCCTGTGATGAGAAATCTCATTTCTCTCTCTTCCATCTTAACAGATAACAAAAATGGGTTTGGTAATAAAAGCTCTCAAATATCTTCTACTCCTCTCTTTCTCCTTGACCTTCATCTATAGTAATGAAGTCTCATCTGCTTCTCCCGTGAGTCCATCCTCGTCGCCGGCAAAGATGATGAGCCGGAGACTTGTGGCAGTTGAAGGCATGGTTTATTGCAAATCTTGCAAGTATTCCGGCGTCGATACTCTCTTGGAAGCATCTCCTGTCCAAGGTCCTTAATTACATTTTCCGTTTTCTTTCAATTATCTTGACCGACCTTGTCTTCATTTTTTTTTTTAATTGTTTCTTTGGTTATTGTTTGTTGCATGTTTACTTTTCCATGAAATTTAATCTTCATATTTCATGTAGCGAGTTATTTTTTTTCTTCTTAAATAAATTTACGCTGTTAAATAAAATGAGATATCTGCATGCATTACGGTTTCGCAGAAGATATCCTCACTCTATCTACTTGATGGCTTGCAAAAAATTGAGATTAATTAGTTTTTATTCCGCCCAAAAAATATAAACTTAGGTCAAAGTCTCGTTTAGCTGACGATGCATGTTAGATTGATTTCTGAATGAAAGAACGTTGGTAGATTAATTAGGTTGGGGTATTTGTATTTGTAAAGTGTTGCATGCATGTTCTGTATATATTCAGGAAAAATGTATTTTGAGATTTACGCAAATGAATTCATGTTATAAAAAACAAAAACAAAAAAATCTTCTGCATTTCACATTTGTCGAGTCTCTCACGCCAAGTGGCGTTCATGCAAAAAAGTTATATTTTGTCATTTTTGTCTCCAATTTGTTACTAATTTCTAGTTATGATTTCTATATGCTGTTTTTTTTTTAATGAGATACTAAATTTTCATATGATATTATTGAATAGTTTTATATATGTATTATTGTTTTGGTTGACAAAAAAAAAAAAAAATGTATTATTGTTTTGAAATCCATGAAACTGTTTCAATGATAGGAGCGACCGTAAAGCTTGCATGCAACAACACAAAGAGAGGTGTGACAATGGAGACAAAAACAGACAAAAACGGATACTTCTTCATGTTAGCTCCCAAAAAACTCACCACCTTCGCTTTCCACACGTGCCGGGCTTGGCCGACGAATCCCGGACCCATGACTGAAACGATGACATGCACCGTCCCGTCACAGCTCAACAATGGAACCACCGGTGCAATGCTTAAGCCTTCTAAAACAATCAACATCGGTGAACACGACTATGTTCTCTTTTCTGTTGGCCCCTTCGCGTTTGAGCCGGCCTGCACTCGTTGAAGATGTCGAAAATTTCGTTTTTATGTTGTATTTTGTGTGCTTGATTTGTTATGATGGTCACTAGCTAGTGTTCTGCCTTGTTTGTTTTTGGTATGTTCCTCATATGTGTGTGTGTGGACGTTCTAAGATTTTTAGTGTGTTTGGTAAATTTCATGAGTTTGTGCTACTATTTTGTGTTATATATATGCTTCATCAAATTAATCTTCACAAGATCTACGCTATTTGTTATGCCTTCTTTTCTTATTGGAGATGATGGTATATACACAATACTAGTTTTTTTTTAATTTGGACATCACATTCACATGCATTTAGTTAGTTAAATCTAATACTAAAATATAGTACTAGTACTTATTTTATTCCAAAACACTCTAAAATAGTTATAGGGCATCTCTCGCTTACATATGTGTTTCCTTTTTTAAAACAAATGTATTTTGTCGCTGATGTTATGACATTACATGGATTAATGAGAACATACAGGTTATTTTTGTCTAAAGAGTGACATTAATCATTAGTCTTTCAGGCTCTTCACCAATCAATACCGAGTTGCTTGGAGAGGAATAGATTATCAAGATATGTGATTAATGGTGCCGATGAATTGACATAGCTCTGCATATGTATCTTAGCTGCCGCCTCTGTAAATGATAAATATATATATATGGTCAGCGAATTGCAGTCTTCAGAACATAATGAAGAAGAAACTCGATTTATGAAATCTCAAACAGAGATGGTATGGGAAAGTTCCAACATGTAACTAAACCTGACTACTTAAAGCTACTAGTTAATCTGACACAGAAGTACGAAGAGTGGGTACGAGAGTATAAACGAGTAGATGAACTCACCATCTTCTTTGAGCATATTTAGTAGGTGAGCCCTTGTGGGAAGAGCGTACATCCCTAGAGAAACAGCTTTCCGTATAGCCCATCCATGGTGAGGAGCAAACACTTGAGCATATGACTTAGACGCTGGATCCTTTAAGGAGTTATCCCCTCTGCAAATGATATCAAAATACATATTCAGAAAACTGACAAAATAAAGAGAGAGAGAGAGAGTCCAGAGTCGAGAAGAAAGACATACTCGGAAGCAATGATCTGTTCAAAGAGAACCCTGACCATGTCAAGACCACGCTTAACCCTCAAAAGGTTTCTAGTATGACTACCAGCTTTCCTGACACAGTTTGCCTCAATATCTTTGTCCATCATTACCACTAACGTCGATATCGAACTCGACGCTCTCACAAGATCATCAACCTATACTCACATTCACGAGTTATCAAACGTTTCATTCACCGAACCCCAAATTAACAAACAACCATCAAATTTAGTAAATCCAGAAGATAGATTCCAAATACTTATCTCTCAGTACATGAAGGGGAACATAACTAAAACCATCTTATCTACACAAATCATTACGATTCTCTCTATAAATATCGCAAATCTACTACTAAGTCTCCAATTTAATCGGAAGCCAATACCTTGGCAACATAGTCCATCTCGGCAAACTTGAAAGCAATCCCAAGGCAACCGAAGAGAGGCGAGACAAGAGAGCAGGCGTGAGAGAACTGCGCCACTGGAACTTCCGGACTCTCCGAACTCACGGCGACCGCTAGTTCCTTGAAAGCTGTCGAGATTTTTCTCAGCGGCCTATCCGCGTTTGAATCCGCCATTTGAAGATCTCTTCTCCTCCTTCTCTATCTTCTTCTGATCGTGATTACGATTTTTTCTGATGTGATCTTTGTCGATTGAGGTTTGTGATTTGCCGCGGAATCTACTTTTTTTTTGGCTGCAAAGAAGGAGGATTCGCTGATCAGTTTTTTTTTTTTGTTGTAGACGTTTGGCGTTCGGATCATAGATATCCTTCTTCTGGATAAATATTATCCCTCAAATCGTCTGTATGAAATGAATAAAACGCTGCGTTTAATTAAGTGTGGGCATATTAACCACACCCAACCGAAGTAACCGAATTAAACCGAGGTACAGTATACCCAAATAAATCGAATTGATTCCCAATCAAATTCGTCATTTTTTTTGTGTGCATTTGAACCGAATAAACAACTCTTTTCGAAAATAAAATAATTGGTCAACTAATTGTCAAAAATAGATTATAAATATATGTTAATTAGAATATTTTTTTTTAGTTTTTGTTTTATAATCCAAATCCAAATCCAAATCCAAAAAAGAGAATTGAACCGAACCAAATGTTGTTTATGTGAACTACAAAACGACATATATGATATAGAATGTGTAGTAGTTGGGTTGTGTATAATGAATAACTGACTGTTTAAGAATCAAGAGATATGAAGCTTTCATACATGGCTGCTGTAGATTACTTTAAACTAAAAGATCATTATCATCAATCATCATAATCAACAAATTTCTCTGGTTTTCCAAACTTTTATTTATGTTCCACTCTGTCTTTTTTTTTTTTTTTTTTCCAATTCTTTTCATTAATAAAAAAAAGAAGGTGAGAAACAAAATTATATAGGTAGAGAGGGGATTAATTATATTAAATGGGTTTATATATTAATATTATTGGGGTAGACGGAATGGCGGATGCAATTATATTGATTTACACTTATAATAAAAAAGATAGTGACATTAATTGAATCTTAGGTGGAAGCTTATTTTAAAATTAATTGAAGAAAATACTAGTACTATTTAGGAGTAATAATTGATTATTTTAGGATAAGTATATAAACACAATTTGAGGCAAAGCATTTAAAATCTTTCATCAGTTTCCGATAAAACTTCCACTTGCCATTTACTCCGCTTTTACGGTTTCCGCCAATTTTTTATTTCTCTAATTTCAAACTTTTCTCTTTTTTTTTTTTTAAAATTATTCCTCTCTCTTTTTCCTTCTAGATAAAAAAGAAAAGAAAAATGATACTTTTTTCATTATAGCCCCTTTACTATTGTAGTTATCCACAACTGTCTCTAACTTTGATCAGTCTGTTTTCACCGAATAAATTAGAAAAGATACTATTACTACTAGTCAAATCAGAGTGGAAACATTAATCAGATTGATTTGTACAACACCTAACCAGTCCGTGGACAAAAAAATACACTAGTATACCGTATACGTCCGGTTTCGTACAAATCGTTTTGATTTCGATTTGAAATGCAGGGTATTTCGATGAAAATTTACTAAATAAGATGGGTGAAAACATGAAAAAGGTATAAACATAGGGGTGTATAATTTGGAGTTTTGTTAAAAAAACATACACTTTCTTTTTTCCGCTAACACACACACACACACACACTGTTCTTTAACTTTCTTTCTCCAAACCTCTCTCTCTTCCAGCTATTTCCTTCTCCTCTATTTTGATTCCCCCCACTCTCTCAGAAAAAAAAGAAGCTACCAACAAATGAAATAATCTCTAGTTTCGATTCTCTGCTTCATCTCGATCTACATTTTTATCTGTTTCCGCCTTTGTTTGCTCTGTTTTTAAAAACGTACCCGACGGCCGGAATCGTCGCCGGGATTCTCGCCTGAGTTGTTGCGGAACGGTTTTAATGGGTTTCTGATTTTACTGCTTCCTTGTCTTCTTTTTTTAGTTCTGTAAGTGTTTTTCTCCTTTTTTTTTCGATTTTTTTTAATTAATTAATTTGAAATTTTCTGGTAAGCTCATATGCTTGACTGAAGAAACTTTTGTAATTTCTTCTACTGTTCTCAATTTCTCATCACAAAAATATTTCAATTTTTTTAATTTTTTTTTTTCTTAGAAATGTTGCTTTTTGTGGATTGGTTTGTTCACAAAATGACTAAAAATTTCGTAGAAGGTAACCGACAGTGTTGTAGCTGAAAGAAGCCCAGAACAAACTGTAACGTTTGTCTTTGTTCTTGAATTGAGACAATCTACTAAGAGTCCTCTGTACTTTATTTTTAATTTAATAATAATAATCCTGTGCTGCTACGAGAGAGAGAGAGGACCCAATAAAGTAGAGAGTAATTGTAACAATCCGCGTGCGTTTGATTCCACAACAACAATGTCAATGTGCGTGGGCCATTTGGTCATTTGATTTGTCTCTTTTATGAATTAACTTTGAGAGATTTGGTGTTATGAATAAAGTTTCCTTTATTTGTTAATGATTTGATTGATTCATCATGCAGTCTCTTCTTGATTTTTCCAGGTTTTTTTTGTTTTGTTTCTGCTATATATAAGTTTTGATTGATTTCAAAATGGAGCAAGTAGCAGCTAAGGCTGAGGAAGAAACTGTTGAAACCACTCTAGAGGACCATGCAACTACTACTGCTAATGGAAGCAAAAGTCCAGAGATTGTTTCTGCAGTGTCAAGTCGACCTGCTGCTGCTGCTACTAAAAAGAAACCAGTTATCATTAGTTCGAATTTGATTAAGCCAACCGCGTCTTCTTCTTTACGGGTCTCGGGTTCTACGCCTGTCACAATCAGGAGAAATAGCACTGGAGGAGTAACTGGTGGTGCCTCTAAGGTTTTGCCTAAACAGTTGAGTACTACTACTGCCTCACGTGCTGATCTTGTAAGGCGGTCACTTCCAGATTTGAGGAGGAGCTCTGCGTCTACCCTTTCTGCTAAGACTGTATCTAGTCGGAGTTTAAGTAAGCCAGAGTCTTCTTCTAGACCTGCCATGAGTGTCTCTGTGTCTTCGAAAAGAGCTCCAGCTTCATCACTTGACAGCAGGACCACTAGTGGAAGAGCACATTCTAGAGTTTCTTCTCCCTCAGCTGGAACATCGCCTTCTGTTTCTAGCGGTATAAGATCAAAGACATTGTCAACTCCTCTAGACCGGAGTTCCAACTTCTCTGGACGTAAGAAATCAGCTACTCCTGATAGCCGCGATTCACGACTCATTATTCTTCCAAAGGTGGAGGTTAAAGCTGGCGATGATATGGTAAGAAGAATTCACTTTCCTCTTTGTACATGCTAGATTTTAATACAAACAGCTTCTTTAACCCTTCCTTTCTTTGTGTGGTTATTGATTAATGAATGTCTGTAATTGCTTAAGAGATTGGATCTCAGAGGTCACAGGATTCGCAGTTTAACCTCTGGTGGGCTACACTTGTCGCCAAACTTAGAGGTAAACATATATTTCCATGTTAACCTCACAATATTCTATAGTGCAAACGCTTTGCTACAGTTATGTTCATGTAGATATGCCAATCTTGGATTTGAATACAAGTAGGGAGGTGTAGTTATTTATATTCCACATGGCAGACCTTTGAATTTTCTTAGTGAGTTCCTGATATTAGTTTTGACAATCTACAATCTTTTGGACACTTAATATGCCCACCTCATATATGTGAAGTTTGTACATCTTTCAATCAACTTATTTTATTTTACTTGACTTATGCTTCTTACCAGTTTGTCTATCTGAGAGACAATCTTCTATCTGCGCTGGAAGGTATTGAGATATTGAATCGAGTCAAGGTCAGTAAATTCGTTTCTTCAGGGTTCTCGGTTTTCAACAAATATATGCTCACTCAAGCTGTGATCTGGTTTCTTTTGTTAATCTCAGGTTCTCGATTTGAGTTTTAATGATTTCAAAGGGCCTGGATTTGAACCACTTGAGAATTGCAAAATGCTGCAGGTTTTTCTCCCATTTTGTCCTTTTGTTCTTCCCTTCACGAGTGATATCTGATGAGCATTTTATATCTTATATTACTTGGGCAGCAACTTTATCTTGCTGGAAATCAGATTACTTCACTTGCTAGTCTGCCTCAACTTCCAAACTTAGAGGTGAGCATCATAGCCTCTTGTTCCACTTATATGCCAAATAATTGCTATCAAATTTTAGTTCTTATATCTCTTCTTGTAGATTACCCCTGACTTTTTCGGACTATTACCTTTCTTGTTCCTATGCTAGTTTCTCTCGGTTGCTCAAAATAAATTAAAATCACTTGCAATGGCAAGCCAGCCCCGGCTTCAGGTACATTTTCTGTTTGAGAATTGAAGTTGTTTACAGTACATTGTTACAAGTCATAGTTTTTAGATATCTCATAAAGATATTTTTTCTCAGGTACTAGCGGCAAGTAAGAACAAGATAACAACTCTGAAGGACTTTCCATATCTACCAGTTCTTGAGGTTTCAATCTTTACGTTCCTAAATATAGATTTTTTTCTCCCATTTCTTAATTTGGCTGATTAGTTGATCGCATGCACTGCTTTTAGTAACACATCAATGGGACACAAGATTATCTAGTATAAAAAATTGAAAAACCATCAATTTCTCCTCGGTCATTGTAATTTTATTTTGTGTTTTTCCTTTACAGCATCTGCGAGTTGAGGAAAATCCATTGCTGAAGATTTCTCATTTGGAAGCGGCATCCATACTACTCGTAGGTCCTACCTTGAAGAAATTCAATGACCGAGGTATTCTTTTGTAGACCTCGTAGAACTAAGTGCTGTAGTTTGCTTTTGGCTGATCGGTTCATGAGAAAGATGATTAGCATATCTAAATTTTTACTCATTTTTTATCTAAGTCACTGTGGTCCATGATAAGCTTAAATTTTTCTGTAGATCTCTCTCGTGAGGAAGTGGCAATTGCAAAGCGTTATCCTCCACAAACAGCCCTCTGCCTCAGAGAAGGTTGGGAGTTCTGCAAGTCTGATCTGGCAGGAGGTATAAAATCACTTCTCACTTCTCAGAATTGTATAATCTTTCATCGTGGCTTGATGGTCCTCCTCCTTGATTTTTGTTCGTTACCAATGGTCACACGTGGATGGTTGATGGTTGATGGTTGAATTAAATTGGCATTCTCATTTCTTCCATACTAATGTTCTCGAGGTTTTCTTAAATAAGGTGTTTGTTTCTATTTACGTAATTGCTAGTTGAGATTTTATGTGATACATATATGCCACTGACTCAACTCCCAAGTTCCATATTTGTATCTAATAACTTTTTAAATAATTATATGTATACAACTTCTTGTGAACAGAATCGACATTCCGCTTCTTAGTTGAGAGATGGAAGGACACATTACCTTCTGGTTATCTTGTTAAAGAAGCATATGTTGACCGGCCTTCTGAAGAAGCTCCCTGTCAATGTCACTTTGGTCTTGTTCAGGAAAGTCCTACTGCTACAGATCACGAATTAGCCCTGAAATTTCAATGGTTTGCGGCGGACAGATCTCTTTCTAATTTTGTTCCTATTCTTGATGCAACTAAGGAGGTAAATTTTACCTTCTCATTCTTTTTATTTGTATGTGTGTTAAAGTATCTGTTTTCTTAATTCTTTTTCTAATTTACAATAGGTCTATTGGCCAAAACGTGGAGACATTGGTAAAATTCTAAAAATAGAATGTACTCCTGTTATGGGAGAGACTGAATTTCCATCCATATTTGCGATATCTTCACCAGTTCAGCGAGGTATGCTTCCTTAGTTATACAATAGGCCATATGGACGTTTTCCATAAACTGGTGTCCTAGAATTTAACATTGAAGTGCTGTGCAGGAAAGGGAATACCAAAAGTTGTGAACCTTGAACTACATGGGGAACTAGTGGAGGGAAATATTATCAGGGGTCAAGCAGTGGTTGCATGGTGTGGTGGGACACCCGGAAAGTGTATTACCAGGTGGATCATGTTTACTGCTTTCTTTTTTGGTTATATCCAGCTTCTAATTTTGTGTAATCCAATTTCTTGAAAAACTTATGTTTAGTAACCAGGGAGGTGTGATTTCTTTTCTTTTTACCAGTTGGCTGAGGAGAAAGTGGAACGGGAGCCCTGTGGTGATCGATGGAGCTGAAGATGTGGAATATAGGTTATCTTTAGATGATGTGGGATCAAGTATGGTTTTCATGTACACACCAGTGACAGAAGGAGGCGCAAGAGGAGAGCCTCAGTACAAGTACACAGAGTTTGTAAAAGCAGGTATAGGTTATCTTTTCCTTTGTCACAACCTTCGCAGAACATGTGTTGCTTTGCTTTCATCTCTTTCATTGTTGACTGACGTTTAAAGGTCTCTAGGCTTGCATTATTGTTGAATTCTTCACCATAGTCCGTAGCTATTTCTGCATGCAATAATCTTTTTTATCTATGGATTAGGGTATATTCCAGCCTTACTGTTTCCAGATTGATTCACTTGCATGCTAAAACTGATGAAGTAAAGTAGATTTTTATTTGTATATTTCATTATTTGTCATCTTTTAAATGACTAATGCCACAGTGTGTTAAATTTCCTGGATCTGAGGTACTAACTATAAATTCTGGTGGCAGCTCCTCCTTCTGTAAGTAATGTTCGAATTACTGGAGATGCTGTTGAAGGCTGCATTTTAAAGGGGATTGGAGATTATTTTGGTGGCAAAGAAGGTCCTAGCAAGTTCGAATGGTTGCGAAAGAACAAGGAAACGGGGTAACTATGCATGTAGATATTTATTTTTTGCCCATCAGTTTCAAACATGAGTGTCTGAATCTGTTGTCACTACAGTATCTCTACTTTTTTTTATTATGGTTCTTGATAATTTTTTCCTTAAAGCATTCTACAAGTTCCTATGCCAGTTTCAAAATTGTACCACTCTTGCTAAGGTAGGTTTTATTACAGAGAACTCTTGTTGATATCGGCTGGAACATCTGAGTATACATTGACACAGGAAGATGTTGGCACACATGTCACTTTTGTGTACATACCTGCAAATTTTGAGGGTTGGTTTTATTTCCGTTTCTTTTCCCTCAGGTTCTTACTTAGACAAAAGCCTCAAATTATAGAGGTTAGGCCGTAGAGAACTCTGACGTATTCTAGAATATTTCAGGGTTAGAGGGGGAACCTGTGTCAACTTTATCCACTGTTGTTAAGCCAGGTAGATTTCTTCTTTTATGGATGAAGATCTTTCCCAAGAATACTGATTTATCTCGCTTGGATTCTTCTTGCTTTAACAATTGACTGTTGTGAACTAGCGTCTACTAGTTCTTGTTATTGGGCATGAAATCTGTTATATATCTTGGTGATAGCGCTGAGCATTTGATATTATATAATTCATTCATTAGAACAGCGTGTTCGGATTTTGGTTTCTCTTCCTTCTTCGCTCATTTTGGATTTTTGTTTCTTTTTCTTGTAACTACAGCACCCCCGAAAGTAAAAGATGCTAAGATAGTTGGTGACTTGAGGGAGAATAGTAAGGTCACTGTAACAGGTACTGTTACTGGAGGAACTGAAGGTTCAAGCAAAGTGCAATGGTTCAAATCAAGTTGTTCTACCCTGGAAGAAGGCAATTCTCTTGAAGAATTGAGCACATCAAAAGTGGCAAAGGTAGACTAATGCATAATACTCATCAAAAAAGTTTTGTATGAAAATTTTTAATGTTGCGTCTCAACGTTTTTTCCTCAGTCATTTCGTATACCCTTGGGGGCAGTGGGATATTACATAGTTGCGAAGTATACTCCAATGACACCTGATGGTGAATGCGGTGAACCAGTATATGTACTATCTGAAAGAGCAGTTGAGAGTAAGTTAAATCTTATAAATATATTTACTCTTGCATCTACATTCTTTGATGTGGCATATCTTATAAACCTAAAAAAATTCTACTACTTGTGGTCATACGATGTATCCATTTTCTTCCTGGCATATTAAAAAATGTTCTGAATGCTCTCCTTGTTTTGGGTATTTTATGTTGTGGTTTTTGCTGTAACCTTTTTTTGTTCCATACCCATATTTCTTTTAGATTTCATTATTTGTCTAGTAAGTTGATAAGCATGAGAAGAGGTTATAGAATCAATGGAAGTCAAATGAGCTATGTAAGGGAATAACTGTACAATAGATGTCTCCCAGAAATATTGTCTCAGTTTGCTGTGCGGAATGTTTTTATTGGTTACTATTATTGAGTTGATTAAATTGTTGATTTCTTTATTCATGAGTGATGACTATATTTTACTCTTTCCGCATTCATTTTATACATTTATCCCAGTTGATGGATGATTTTCTCTCGACATTTAATCATACCTATCTAGTTCCAAGTATTGACCTGCTCTGGTTTTGTCTTTAGGTGATCACTTTTATTGTCTTTGATTTGGAATGACCATGTTTCTGTACCTAAACTGATTCAGTGCTAATTATTTTGATTTTAACAACTGGCAGCCCTTCCCCCTAGCTTAAATTTCTTGTCAATTACTGGAGACACTATCGAGGGTGGAATATTGACAGCATCATATGGATACATAGGAGGGCATGAAGGTAAAAGCAAATACGAATGGCATTATCATAAGGTATGTCCTTCTTGTTCTTTTATGCATGGTATCGTGTTTTTTTTGAGATGAAAGTATAATTCAAGAAAGAAAAGAAAAAACTATCTTTGAAGTATAATTAGTTGTTAAAAATTTTCTGAGTGTGGGCTTCAGCCTTCAGGAAACTTGGTTGCATCTGATTGCTCACTCGTTTGAGCGCAGGCTGAAAATGATCTCCCTGGTACATTGATACCTGAAGCCTCTGGGCTTCTTCAGTATACGACTACTAAAGAAGCTATTGGTAAATTCATTTCATTTCAATGTATTCCTCTAAGGGATGACGGTATTGTGGGTGAGGCAAGAACTTGCATGTGCCAGGAACGTGTTCGACCAGGTAATGCATTGTCTTGTACTCCTGTTGTTTCCATGTTATAAGATGATCATGGAAAAACTAGTTTAGCAAACTGTTCGAATGCGAGTAGAGTATGATCTAGAAGCGTAGATCCTAAATAACTAAGGACTGAGAATCACAGATGATTTGAAGTAGAGTAAACATGCAACCAACATAAACATGAATTCTTTTGTATCCTTTACCTTCCTACTAATATTTTCACTGTTTATTGCATAGCAACTTTTGCCATAAAATTTTGCTTTTTCTATGTGGTTTTGCTGATCAGGAAATCCAAGAGCGATATCTCTTCATGTTGTTGGAACTACTGTTGAAGGAACAACGCTATCTGCGGAAAGAGAATATTGGGGTGGTGAAGAAGGAGCATCAGTTTTCCGGTGGTTCCGGGTATTAAACTTCAAATTTTCCAAATTTTCAAAATTATGATATCGAGAAAACTGGTCTTATCTTTGGGTAGGTTTCTATATGCATCTTATAGACCTATGTACTTGGTATTCTTTTAATATTTGAGAACACAAAAGTAACATTTTTGTTCCTTTTATTGTTGATAAATCTGCATGAAATTGGAATGCCTTCAGTTTTTTTGAAAGATATGAATTTTCTTGCAGACTAATTCAGATGGTACTCCATGCGAAATAAGGAGTGCTACTACTTCTTCATATCTTCTGTCAGTAGATGATATTGGTTTCTTCATTTCGGTTTCTTATGAACCTGTGAGAAGTGACTGGGCTCGTGGACCCACGGTTATTTCTGAACTAGCTGGACCAATTATAGCTGGTATAATTCTCCCTTCCCTTTTTTTTTTCAAGCTTTGCAAAATCTAAAGAGGTACTAATTTCCATGAACGAGCAGTGTAAGTAAGATGATTTATCTTTTAATTTATTTCTCTGCAGGCCATCCAAATTGTCAGTCACTAGAGTTTCTTGGATCAATGATTGAAGGGCAACGCTTGAGCTTTGTTGCTTCATACACTGGAGGGTACACTTTATAAAGTTGCTTGTGACTTATTTGATTGGTAGATGGAAAAATCTGCAACTAAATTAACCTTTGCAACGCAGGATAAAGGGAAAGTGCTATCTTCAATGGGTTAGGGTGAAAAGTAATGGTGTTAAGGAAATATTGAGTAGTGATGGTAAGTTTTCTTAATCCATTTTATACCTTTCGGTTCAGATTCCTTGATGTCCCCTTAAAAATCTGCTTCAGATTAATCAATATGATCCCTGAACAGAGTTTTTGGATTTGTCACTGGATGATGTCGGGGAAAGCATTGAACTTATTTACACTCCTGTTCGTGAAGATGGAATAGAAGGGAGTCCAAGGAGTATCAGGTCTGATGGCATTGCTCCAGGTGAGCTGTCTTTCCAGAGTTGAAAGAATGTTAATCCCGTACTTAGTTTTTGCAGAATGTCCATTTAAGCTAAAGAGTATACCCTGTATCTTGAGTTTGTACACTAGTTTCTAAATTTACTTATCTTGGCTCCCTCAATTTATCCTTTGTAAACAGCAAATCCTATGGGGTTGGAGCTTTTCGTTCCTGAATGCTGTGAGAAACAAGAGGTTGTGCCTCGTAAAACTTACTTTGGGGGTCATGAAGGTGTTGGCGAGTACATCTGGTATAGAACTAAGGTCAAGTTGCATGGATCTGCACTCAAGGAAATATCCTATGCCGGTGAAGAGGTTGTTGCTTGTTGTAAAACGCTGTAAGAGCCATAAAATTCCCAACAGAATTCAAATTCTCTTTCATAGTTTGTGTTTTTCGATAAGTATAAATGATCTGTTTCTCGTGCAGATCATATACTCCATCACTTGAAGATGTGGGGGCTTATCTAGTCTTGTACTGGATTCCTACTCGCGTAGATGGGAGAAGTGGGAAGCCAGTTGTTTCGATAACAAACTCTCCTGTCGCCCCAGGTGCAGATACTGTCACTCTGTATTATCATTATTCACTGCTATTCTTTTCCTAATCAGATAGAACATTTTAGTTACCAATACCTGAATAATCAATGTCACCATCAATCTTGTCTGTTTAAGGCCAAAGAGCTGATCCGTAAAAGTATATGTTTCTGACTGAATAAAGTGAATGGTGTTGCAGCTGATCCAGAGGTATCTAATGTTCGTGTGAAGAAACTATTTTCGGATGCTTATTCTGGAGAAGGAGAGTACTTTGGTGGCCATGAAGGTGCAAGTCTATTCAGTTGGTACAGAGATAATAATGGAACTGTTGATCTTATCGATGGGGCTAACTCCAAAACGTATGAGGTGACTGAGTCAGATTACAATTGCCGGATTTTGTTCGGGTATGTTTTCACAGCCATTTCTCCTTACAGCTTTGAAAAGCATCCATTGCTTTGATTATTCTGTTTTGGTTTACACTTTTGAATGATTTAGTTTCATCTTCTATTCGTGAAAGAAACTGTGTTAACGTGTCTGAACCCTTTAATTTTCCAAAATAACTGGTAATGGTAATAATGGAACCTTTTAATTTCTCTTGTTTTCGAAGAAGTACTGATAGTGATCCCTAGCTCCATGTTCGTTCTTGACTTCGTAGGCGAACTTGAATCTCAGAACTTTTTCAACTTTTTTGCAGGTACACACCAGTTCGTTCAGATTCTGTTGCGGGAGAGCTAAAGATGTCTGAGCCAACTGAAATTATCCTCCCAGGTTTTCATTCTTGATTGATAGCAAAAGCTTAATGTCATTGGTTTTTGTTGTTGTGTTATGTTTCCCTTTCTTGTTTCCATTTTCTTTTCTTTCGGGTTTCTTTGTGGGTTCTCTTTGCAACACAATTCTAACCTTGATCACAAATGCAGAGGTTCCAAAAGTAGAAATGCTTGCTTTCACTGGAAAGGCTGTACAGGGTGACGTTCTCACAGCCGTCCAAGTGATCCCGAAGACTGAAATTCAACAACTTGTTTGGAGCAAGTACAAAAGAGATATTCAATACGAATGGTATGTTGCTCTTCACCTGACATTTAATCCCTAGCTAAATATTTGCATGAGACACATTGAGATTTACTGGTACTATTGATATTTTTAGATTCAGGGTGCCATAAAATGAACATGTTTCAGATTTTGGCTTGATGCCTCTATTCCAATTATATAGAAAACGTTGTTTTCATGTGTTGAACTTTGTATCTGATATCCTTGGCCAATTTGCTTTCTTTTTTTGGCAACTTGTTTTTCAACTATAATTAGCTTTAAAAAAAAACCTTCTCAGAAACTGTTTTATGATTTAGTCTCACATAACGAGTATTGTGCAGGTTCCGCTCACTGGAATCAGGGGATAAGATATCGTATGAGGCTCTCTCTTCAGATATTTCGTGTTCATACAAGGTGCAGTTTGAGGATATTGGCAGATGTCTCAAATGTGAATGTGTAGTACATGATGTGTTTGGTAGGTCTAGTGAACTAGCATATGCCGAAACTGATCCAATAGCACCAGGTATATATGCATTCCAGTTACCATTGCATCTTGATTTCCAATATCTCTGACGAGGTTAAGATTTGACCAACTTTTTGTCTACTTCAGGTTTTCCTAGGATAGAGAAGCTAGAGATTGAAGGACAAGGATTCCATACTAACTTATATGCTGTTCGAGGCGATTATTTTGGTGGTAAAGAGGGAAAGAGTAAAATCCAATGGCTTAGATCAATGGTTGGGAGCCCTGATCTCATCTCAATTCCAGGTAGACAAAACTAGGCACACTGTTATTATCTTCATGAATACCAGAATTGCTAGCATAAGAGTCTCAATTCATGGATCTGATGTATCCAAATACCTGGAAAACAGTTTCAACCATTTTCATGTAGGGCTTTGATTCATATCGTTTAATTATGTAGGTGAGACAGGAAGGATGTATGAAGCTAATGTAGATGATGTCGGATACAGACTGGTCGTTGTATATACACCCATACGTGAGGATGGTGTCGAAGGCCACCCAGTTTCTGCATCTACAGAGCCTGTTGCTGTTGGTAAGTTTTTCCATAATCATAATCATCATTGTCATCGTTATTGTCGCCGTTGTTTGTTGTTATGTGAATGTTCTAACTATAGTCACCATGTCTTCAAAAGGACCTCAATTTTGCATACAATGAGCAGCTTCCTTTAAGAGGAGCGCTGTTGCATCTTCCACCACTACTTTTCTTCTTCTTTTTCCCAATTTTATTCACGGTAATGATGAATTTGCAGAACCTGATCTTTATAAGGAAGTGAAGCTGAAATTAGAAACTGGGGTAGTGAAGTTTGAGGTAAGATTAACTCTGTTTTGTTTTTTTTTGGCTTCACTTTCCTTAATGTTCTTTATTTTTTTTTAGCAAAATATGATAAAAGTTATGTTCCTAATTCATTTGTTTCTCTTTTGATTTTTTGGAATCAGGTGTTGTGTGACAAGGACCCTTATCCAAAAAAGGTATTTAATTCATAATTTAGAGTGTTAATAGTTGATTCTTTGTTCATCGAATTTGGATTTCTAAAAGAATGAAACTGCTAATGATATAGATTGTGGGAGAGGGAAATCTCGAAAGACGAATGCTTGAAATGAACAGGAAGAGAATAAAGGTTGTGAAACCAGGTTCAAAGACGTCTTTTGCAACTACTGAAGCTCGTGGAAGCTATGTTCCTCCTTTCCATGTAAGTGTTTCTGATTGTGACCACATTCACTGGACTGTTAAGTCTTCAAAAAATTGTCTTAAAAAATATACCATTTTGCATCAAACCAGGTAGAGACATTTCGTAATGACCAGAGAAGGCTAAGGATTGTTGTGGATAGTGATAATGAAGTAGACATGGTCGTACATTCGCGCCATCTCCGTGATGTGATAGTGCTTGTCATTCGCGGCTTTGCTCAGCGATTCAACAGCACTTCACTCAATTCTCTACTCAAGATCGATACTTGAAGTGAAAATATAAAAGAGTGATTGCGTCTAGTTCAAGTTTCTTTCTGTGTGCCATTCGAAATCTCATACCCTTTGCTGATAGAATTGTCTCTCTGTTTTGGTGCTTTCATCGTTCCAATATGTTGTGGTATTACCGTATTGGTAAAGACTAAAGAGAGTATTTGCCTTAGAAAGCCAAAGCTGCATTTTGTACCAAATGGGTTTTTAAATCAAATTTCAATCAGGTTTTTGAAGTACTATTACAAACCCAACTTCACCTGAACTGCATATACTCACTTTTAAGTTTGGTTTATTTTATTTTTGTATGTTTGGTTTGTTCTTGTTAAAGACTATATTGACTGTAAATGCATACATCATTTGAATTGATCTCTCATATCTCAGAGAGGCACACAGACGGAAAAACGGCTTTTTCATACCTGGACAATGTCCATGTGTTCGATTCATACATCTGACTCCTAAAAATACATCGACTTTGAAAATTAATAACATACCTCAACTATTGTTTTTGTGCTAAATTATACTAAACGCATTAATTTTGTTAATTTCCTCCATTGTGTAATCCACGTGGAAGGTAGCAAACAACGCCGCTTTCCTTTGATTGGGAATGTTATGCATTGACCCAAAAGTATCTAATATATCTAATAGAGGAACGTCACCGTAGCTTCCTTAAATGTCCTTTGCTCATACCGTGAGAAGCTTAAAGCTTTAGCAGCCATGACGTGTACATCAACGATCTTTTGAAATAATCTGAGCTGCGTCTCCGGCCGATGTGTCTCAAACGCCGTTACCTCCGTTACGAAACCACGAGATCGCTGTCACGAAGACGATCCCAATCATTACATGTTCTCTTCACCAACAATAAGCTATGATCACTGAAGTACGACTATACCTAACAAAACGTTGGAGCATCATCTCTCTGAACGCACATGATATCGCCGGAAACTGCTCCTTAAACTAACGGTTCGTTAGCCGACCTTATAACCGGAGCTAACGAAACTCTTTTCAAGTTTATAGTGAGAGTTGATGGCTATAACCGACTAAACCGATTCTTTATTTTTTTGGAAACCGATGAAAGCTAGGGAAAGTCCGATTCCGGCGGAGGATCTGATTCTGACCGGTTAGGAACGCAAGCTTGCTAAACCTATGGCGGAGATTAAGAGAAATATCAACCCTTCGATGAACACTACAATGAGTGCGGTCCGGTAGAGATTGACCGGATCCGTGAAAACCGACGACGGTGTAAGCAAAGTAAGCGGCATGAACTAAAGCCAAAGGGAGATTCGCCATCAATCCCATGATTACGCATCCGACAAGGATGCAGCTACGATGGCGACGATTAGATCCTTCCTGATTCCTTCAACGCATGTAATCGGTTAACCGGGAATTTAAGGAAACGTCGGGTTGAGTAATCGTAGACCCGTCGTACATCGGGAATCTGATGGTTGGGTCGTAAAGGGATACAAATGAAACTTAAATGTACCACGAATCGAGAGGATTTGACGGCGAGGATATAAGCCATTGTGTTCGTTGGGCCAAGACATAACATTCCCAAACAAAGAAAAAACTCGTCGTTTGCTACCCCTTCACATGGATTACACGTCTTGGCTTAACGGAGAAATAAACATTATTACTAATTAATCACGTTTCTGTATAATTTAGACAAAAAACAATTGAACTATTCTCGTTTTTAAAGTCGATGTATTGTTAATTCACTCATAAACGTATTAATAACACATTTATCATCTGACAAGTCTCTTTTCCCACACAGACATTGGCTTGGACTCAAACTGAATCCTTATTAATTTATCTTATCATTATTAACGCTTTTTACATTTGTTGAAAAGATTAAGTGGATATATACACATCTCTCGTGTAATCTTGTCACCTTTGTCACCTTTTCCTTTCTTTTTCTCTAACTTTTCCTTGTAAAATAATTTACAACTCCAAATCTTTTAGGATAACAAAAGCTCTCTCGTTCATTCTTCTTTCTTTTTCTCTCTTTTCTATGTGAACAGGCTTTAAAAAAAACATGGGAGCACAAACAAAACAATACTACTAAGTTATATAAGATTAGAAAACAAGAAGAAGTACAATATGTTAAAGGCATGTTAGGCTCAAAAGAGTTTCTTCTAGTGTAAGTTAGTTCGCTGTAATCGTGTTAAGAGTTAAAGACAATACTAACTTAATCTTTGCCTTTGATCATGTTTGGTCGCTTTAAAGGATATTCTCTTTCTTTTCCTTTTTTATGACTTTGGTCGGATAAATTATTGCTATCGTGTTATGACGTTAAAAATAAATAAAAACTAACAAGTTTTTCTTTTTGTTTGTCACAATGAATTGCAATTTCTTTTATTCAAAGTTTAAAAATCTTCTATGAATTACACACCAGTTTCTTTTTTGTTCTCCATTCTCTCCCTTAATTTATAGAGGACTGGTAAAAAAAAAAAAATACATTTTCTTTCAATTTTTGGTAGTTGCCTCCTCCATATAAATTTTAAAACTTTCCTTGAATTTTTCTTTTAATTCCTTGAATTTCTTTTGAAAAAAAAAATAAATATTAAAAAGCGAATGGTCACTTTCTTTTGTACCAGGTTCCATGTCAGTATCATCATAACCAGTGCTAAAATAAAATAAAATATATATAGAGACTAGAGTCATGCAATTTTGCTTTCTGAAATTTCTAAACTCAATTCCTCTCTCTCATACTATCTTTCCACATTTGTGTTTCTAATCGAATCGTTTGTTTTTTTTTTTTTTTTTGGGGAGCTCTCTCTTCTCTTGGACCAATCTTTTGACCTTTTTTCGAAGTTGGTGTTTCCGTGGATCAAAGTCTCCTCTTTTACCTTTCTCTTCGAACTTAGTTTCTCAAGAGAGAGAGAGAGAGAGAGATAAAGGCGGTTCCTTTTAAAAGCTTCGTTGGTATGTTCTCCGAAAGCACATTTGAAGATTAGTTTGCTGTTCTCTCATGCCCCCTTAGAACACTTTTTCTGAAAGTGACGAAAGCAACAAAACAAAAATAAAATAAGGAGCTTTCGGTACTCTTTCTCCAACCCTTTTTGCCTATTTCTGTTTCTGATGAATCTGTAAGTTAGAAAAGCTTAGGCCTTTGGTTTGAATCGTTTGTACATTTCAAAGAAAGAGCTAATTTTAGCCATCCTCGATTTAAGATTGTAAGTGATAAGAGTGTAAAGAAAGAAGAGAAAAGGGAAGAAATGGGTTGTGCTGCTTCAAGCATTGATAATGAAGAAAAGGTTTTAGTGTGTAGGCAGAGGAAGAGGCTAATGAAAAAGTTATTAGGATTCAGGGGAGAATTTGCTGATGCACAGTTGGCTTATCTTAGAGCTTTGAGGAACACTGGTGTTACTCTTAGGCAATTCACTGAGTCTGAGACCTTGGAGCTTGAAAACACTAGTTATGGTTTAAGTTTCCCTTTGCCTCCTTCGCCCCCTCCTACATTGCCTCCTTCACCTCCACCCCCTCCTCCATTTAGCCCGGATTTGAGAAATCATGATACTGTTCATGAATTGGCTGATGAGGAAGAGGGCGCTGCAGAGATTGATGGTGGTAATGACGGAAGTCGTGCAACTCCTCCGCCCCCATTGCCGAATTCTTGGAACATTTGGAACCCTTTTGACTCACTGGAGCTGGATAGTCATCCAAATGGTGACAATGTAGTTACACAAACTGTGCTGAAGAAAAAACAACAAGTTCAGCAAGCTGAAGAGGAGAATTGGGCGGAGACGAAGTCTCAGTTTGAGGAAGAAGATGAGCAACAAGAAGCAGGAGGTGATTGCCTTGATTTAAGTGTTCATCAGATAGAGGCTATTGGTGGCTGTGACACGAAGAAGCCACGGCGTTTAAAGTTTAAGTTGGGAGAAGTTATGGATGATAACTCATCCATGACAAGCTGCTCTGGTAAAGATCTGCAGAACACTCGTGTGACTGATTGTAGGATCAGGAAGACCTTAGAAGGGATCATCAGAGAGTTGGATGATTACTTTCTAAAAGCATCCGGTTGCGAGAAAGAGATAGCTGTGATTATAGACATCAACAGTAGGGATACTGTTGATCCTTTCAGGTACCAGGAAACAAAAAGTAAGTGATTCACTGAGAATTTACTTGATGTGACCTAGATTTTTAATCTTTTTGGGTGTTGGACCAACCACAGATTCTGATTCGTGTTGTATATGTTATAATACTTATGTGGCTCGCAGGTAAGAGAAGCAGTTCTGCAAAGGTATTCAGTGCATTGTCATGGAGCTGGTCTTCAAAGTCTCTTCAGTTGGGAAAAGATACTACAACAAGTGGTGCTGTTGAACCCTGTAGGCCTGGAGCTCACTGCAGCACACTTGAGAAGCTATACAAAGCTGAGAAGAAACTTTACCAGCTAGTCAGAGTAAGAGATACTTGATCTAACTCTTTTCGGTGTTAGATTATCAGATTCAACCATGAAATGCTAAGTTTTATTCTCTGATCAGAACAAAGAAATTGCCAAAGTGGAGCATGAGAGGAAGTCTGCATTACTGCAAAAGCAAGATGGGGAAAACTATGATCTGAGCAAAATGGAGAAGGCACGCTTGTCTTTGGAGAATTTGGAAACCGAGATACAGCGTCTAGAAGAGTCCATAACTACAACACGGTCCTGTATGCTTAACTTGATCAATGATGAGTTGTATCCACAATTAGTTGCTTTAACTTCCGGGTAAACTCCACAACCACTCTTTTGCTGGCCATCTTATTGGAAAGCATTCCTTTTATGCGATTTGCATATACTGTTTCTTCTTAAGATTCATTTGGTCTTACTATGCACAGGCTAGCACATATGTGGAAAACAATGCTCAAGTGCCATCAAGTCCAAATTCATATATCCCAGCAACTGAACCATCTTCCTGATTACCCTAGTATAGATCTCAGTTCGGAATACAAACGACAGGCGGTTAATCAACTAGAGACCGAGGTTACTTGCTGGTACAACAGCTTTTGCAAGTTAGTAAATTCTCAGCGAGAATACGTGAAAACACTCTGTACGTGGATCCAACTTACCGATCGCCTCTCTAATGAAGAAAACCAAAGAAGCAGCTTGCCTGTTGCTGCTCGTAAGCTCTGCAAAGAATGGCAGCTTGTATTTGAAAAGCTCCCTGATAAGGTTCTCTAATCACTTGCAACTTATATATATATTTCTGGTTCTTGGCTTTATGAAAGCCATCTTTAATATAAGCAAATGCAACTGTTTTGGGTGACGCAGGTGACTTCAGAAGCCATTAAAAGCTTTCTGATGTCAATTAAATCTGTTATCCATCAACAAGCTGAGGAATACAACCTGCGGAGGAAATGTAATAAACTTGAAAGGAGGTTGGAGAAAGAGCAAATTTCACTGGCTGAAATCGAAAGAAGGCTCGAGGGAATTTCAGCAATGGAAGAGGAGGAGTTAAGCTCAACGAGTTTGGGTTCTAAGCATCCGTTGTCGATCAAACAAGCCAAGATCGAAGCCTTGAGGAAACGAGTGGACATTGAGAAAGCTAAGTACTTAAACGCTGTCGAGGTTAGTAAGAGAATGACACTGGACAACCTCAAGTCAAGCCTTCCCAATGTCTTTCAGGTGTTGACTGCTCTTGCTATTGTCTTTGCCAATGGGTTTGAATCCGTTCATGGCCAAACCAGTACAGATGTTTCCAACACATCCCAAGACTCCGATGAATCTTAACACCCAAAAAGGGCCTCATTCCCTTCTTGAGGTTTCAAGAGCTTGCTTCTTGATGTTTGTTTCTTTCTGGTGCTACAGTTATGAGGTTTTTGTATATGAACGACTGTAGAGATACTCATGTTTACAACTTTGTCTAGCTCCAAAATTGCATGACAAGTCCTTAATTATAAACACTCTCTAGTCTCTATCATCAAACCTGAAACGGGTATTATTGGTTTCCGAGTATTCAAGAATCCCATTTACGAGTCAGAAGGATACTCAAGTAACTACTCTATTTAGTAGGAAGTACAAAACAATGTTTACTCTATTTAGCAGGAAATACACAACAATCTTTGATTTTCTTTAGTTTAGTTTATGAAAATGGAACTCAAGGAATCCAAAATTCTTAATTTCGGTCAAGGTAAGAAAATGTTTCTGTAGGAAGGACGATGATACCTAGCTTAACTTGAACTTATCTACATCTCGACATTGTCCCAGTCAAATGTATGTCCTTCGAAATTGTAATCTGGTTGTTGCATTCGGTTCCTTGCCAATCTGCTCATCACTGCAAGCCCTGAAAATATAGACAGCAGAAAGCAAGCGTTCAAGATAAGAGCACGAATGGACTTTAATGTTTCGGTGTGATGATTAAGATTTTGCATATAGAATCATATTTTCAGGTAAGCATTTATAGAGAGATTTATATGATATACTTATTTACCTTCAACCATTCTATAGAGTGATGACAACCATCCCTCTCTAGAGATATTATGTTCCTCAAGAGACTCTGCAATCTCTTTGTCGTGTTTCCCTCTAGAACACTGCGCAGAGTCACAACCGCATCGTTTGTTCTCTTCAAAATGCTGCTATCATCTTCAATTTCAAGGCTTTGAAGATCGTTGTGCGACGAAGTAAGACTCGCAGCCAAAGCAAACTGAGCGGCTGCAGCCCAGCGAGAAGAAGCTAACCACTTCCTCTGGCCTTGTACGTGTTGTAAGTCATCTCTGGCACGCTTGTTGTCGAGTACTAAACTACGCAAGTACTCAGCATTCGCAGCTCCAGTGCTTTGAACCATCTTCGAGAAAGAGCTTCCTTCATTTGAAAGAAGGTTCTCCGGTGAACTAAATTCTTGAACCTGAGTTGACAAGTTGGAATAGAACAGGTTAACTGAGAAACAAGTAGAGTTTGAGATTGAAAGAGTGAGTGTCTGAAAATCAAGTTCATACTCTTCCGGAATCAAGCACGAGAATTTTGTCACAGTCAATGATGGTATTGAGACGGTGAGCGATGATGAGCATCGTGCATGACTTGAATTCTTCTCGGATAGTCTTCTGAATGAGGGCATCAGTTCTCACATCAACAGCAGCAGTTGCTTCATCAAGGACGAGTATCTTAGATCTCCGCAACAGCGCACGTGAAAGACTCAACAACTGTCTCTGTCCCACACTGAAATTCTCTCCTGCCTCGGAAACCTGAAGTGGAACGCAACAACGAAGACTCAAAATCAGTTATTACCATTTAAAAAGGAGACACCATGTCAATATAGTAGCCATTAAATCTCAAGATACAAGTGGTAGCTGAGTACCTCAGCATCAAGACCAAGAGGATTTCTGCGGATGGTATCCTTCAAGTGTGCCCTCTCTAGAGACTCCCAAAGATCAGCATCATTGTGTTCGCCAAATGGATCGAGATTGAATCTCACAGTTCCTGAGAAAAGAACTGGTGACTGTGGAATGATTCCGAGCACTTTACGTAGGTCCATCAGTCCAAACTTGCCAATGTCACACTCATCGATTAAGATCCTTCCTTTTTCCACCTCCACAATTCTAAATAACGCATTCAACAGGCTTGACTTCCCAGCACCAGTCCTTCCAACAATCCCCACTTTGTCTGTTGGATGAATGAAGAAAGAAACCCCATGAAGCACAGGGGGTAACTGAGGGCGATAACGGAGGACAACATCCTCAAATTTTATGGATCCAGATGATGGCCATCCAGGAGGTGGACGGTTGTTCTCAATGACAAGTGGAGCCTCTGGCGGTATCTCTATATAGTTGCCAACACGCTCGACTGCGTTTAGGCTATTCTCAGCCAAACTCGCAAGTCTCAAAACACCTGTTAACAAGCTAGTAATATTTAAGGCATAACTGAGAAGCAAACCCATTGTAGATGCAAATTCCTGTTGATTTTCCGCTCGTCCATTTTGCATGACAGCAAACGATGCTGTCAGCCAAATCATAAGACCACCAAGAGTTTCTAAACGGATTCCGAGCCACCGGTTGGCACCCATGTTGACAAGAGTGAATCTGATGTTATTATCCATTGATCTTCCATTGATTTCAGCCATCCGATCATATGCTTTGTAAGCACGGATAGTTGATAAGCCATTCAATGCCTCTCCAAATTGTGCATAAACAGGCGATCTTGAAATTGAATCCATACGCTTAACCTCACGGGCTGTGTTCTGCAATAAGAAAAATGGTTAACACACAACACATGTGCATGACTTTTGCTGTCAGATGAGTGTAGACAACTTGAGGACCAAACGAACTCGAAGACATGACAATAGGGGCTAAAACAAAATATGTAACATCAATCATCTGTATACTAATCTTAATTATTTAAATGCCGCGGTTAGAAGGTATATTACCTGGTAATAAAGATACGCTCCATAAAACAAGACCAGGAGGGGCATGATGGCCCATAAGGACAAAGTGCTTACAATGCCAATCAAGACAACAGTTGAAATAAGCTGTGAGACTTGACCCATAAACATGTTTACAAAGACGGCCACAGTTCGATCAATATCACCCAGATCTTTTGCGAATCGATTGATTATCCGTCCTAGTGGATTGGTATGAAAGAAGGACATAGGGGACCTTAGTATGGAATGAAGCATATTGTCGTGTAACTTCTTAGCTGCATAAAGACTGGACATAATCAACCAATATGAATTGGTCAATGTCACCAAAACCTGAAAGCAAGAAGAAAGAGTCTCAGCAAAAATATCATCCCCTAACTTTAACCTTTTCTACCTTCGCCACTGTTTTCTCAAAGTGTCAGCTATATATGTTATGTTGTTATCTCATCACTCATCCATCAGGCAAATATATTCATACCTGTCCAAACGAGAGAAGTGCATATACGAGATTGTAGAAAAGGGGTCCATGACTCTTTGGAGTTCCTGCATCAGTCCACTCACTCAACCACGTGCTGCTGCTAACCCTAAATACTTCTGTCAAGACGTAACATGAAAGAAGAATCACCACTACCCATGCCCCTCCAAGTGCATCCTGGTACCTGAAAACATTGGTAAGAGACTGGAAAAGTCATTTTGGTATTCCGCAGTTTCAGCCAAAAAACATATGGAATATGCTTTGTTTGTTGTAAAACACATCAAATAAATGGACCAAGAAGAAATACCTACAGATATTTCGACTTAAGGGGAAAATTGCAAAGAGATATTAAGAGTGCAAAAGCCAAATATTCAAGTTACCTCTTCAGGACTCTCCAACTCACAACTCCGGTTTCACGTTCTTCTTGCTTGATGAGGACAGATTTTCCTCCTTTTTTATTTCCTTCCTTGGTTTTCGTATCGTCACTTCCATTCATCTGAAGACCATTTGTGTTCCCATTCGCAACTGGTTGTACTGCCGTTTGATCTGCCACAGCCTCTCCATTTTCTTCTGAATATTCTTCCACCTTCCCAGCATTTTCCATTAACCTCTGAAACAAAGGGCCATTATTGGATAGCTCTTCATATGTTCCTTCCTCTTTCACTGTGCCTTCATGGACTAGTACAATTCTATCCACTTGCGATAGGAAGTGGAGCTGGTTTGTAACAAGAACTCTTGTTTTCTGCCCCAATTCTCTTTTTATGCATTTTTCGAAAACCTAAAACAATTAATTCTAGAAATCAGACTGACAGTAGTCTCATAGTGATCATAAACAAAATGTTATAGTACGATAGATGCAAAAAATGAAATAGACGAGTCTTATCAAAAAGAATCAACTGAGTTAGTACCTGTTGACCAACATGAGCATCAAGGGCACTTAAGGGGTCATCAAAGATGTACACATCTGAATTTGAGTAAACGGCCCTAGCCATTGAAACCCTCTGCTTTTGTCCTCCACTGATGTTAACACCTCTTTCTCCAATCTCCGTGAGATCACCACCCTACCAGGCATGACAAAGAGGTTGAAACGAAGTTAAAAACACGAGAACAGGTAAGACAAATCCTTGTTATTAAGTACACGAAGTTCTCCTCAAAACTTACAGGCAGTAACTCTAGGTCATGCTTGAGTGCAGTCACATCAATGACCCTTTCATATCTTTCACGGTCAAAGGGAGAGCCAAACAATATATTGTCGCGTACCTAGAATTTTATTAAGAAAACTCGTATCAGTCCTCTGTTCAAAACAGCTTCGAATCAAATACTGAAGAAATTAAGTGTGTGAAGTAACTGACGCATTTTTGAACAAATGAAATACATCAACATTATGTATAGCAAAAAAAAATTGCAAATGTCAACCCAACTTAAAAGTAAAAGAATAGAAGAACATACTGTTGCATTGAAGATCCATGAAACTTGTGGAATATAAGCAACTGATCCTCTGAGAGTAACCATTGCATCAGATGTTGCAGGAAGTTCCCCAAGGATAGCAGATATTAGAGAGGTTTTTCCTTCCCCTGTACTACCAACTACGGCAACTAGGCTGCCAAGAGGTACATCCAAGCTTATATTTGACAACGTCGGCCTATCCCCCTGCTGCACATAAACACGGTTAGCTTGATTTTTGTACCTTGTATGGACAAAAGTAATAGAAGAAAGTGAAAGAAGGAACATTGTATAGAATACACAAGCCACCTTAGAATCCCAAGAGAAATTTCCATTTCTTATTGAGATGGCTGGCTGTCCGGGTTCAATGGGAGGATTTGGTAAGAGAATTCTTTCTTCTGTCGCCAACACCTCCTCCAATCGTTTTAAGGATACATTAGCATTTACCACCTACAAGTAAACAGTAGTCAGCATTGGCATCTGTTTCTGGCACCAGAAAGTGTACCCTCCCGCATGTAAATTTGAAATATGAGTCATATATTTAATAAACAAACGACAATAACTACAAGAACCAAAATTTCTACTTAAAACACATGCATTGCAAAAGACCTCACTATTCTTGAGCACCATAAATGAAAAAAATGGCTGCAACAATAGATTCAAGAAATCACCTGAGTTATAATGTTTGGAAGCATGAAGAGAGGAAAACGAAGCACAGCAAAGAGAGAGAGCGATGTAAAAGCTCGTGCAGGGGTCAGGTCTCCTCCAAGCAATGTGAACACACCAAATGAAACAATAGTCACGAGAACAGGAATGCTGTTCAGTATGAACATATTCAACTGCAAAACAAAGGCGATACCAAGCAAATTTAGAAATAAACAACCTTAAGAGTAAAAGTTAAAATATTCAATGCAATTTATGCAAATCGTGCATGAACATTGCAACATATATAGCCACAATTCCAATTTTTGAAGAACTTGAAGAAGCTCACAACAAGATGATCAATATAAACACAAAAAGAGAAAAGTGGTACTATGCTGTCATACCGCTCCCAAAAGCTGTGATTTCCGGAACCACGATAATTCATCATCACGTACAGTTTGGACCTTGGACTGGAAACTGTTTTCCCAAGCATAACACCTGTGGCATTTTGGTTTAGTACAAATTGCCTGCAAATTGATAACCATGCATCCCAGAAAAAATATTAGTTCTAGATTTTCTTACTTTACTGTATCCATTGCAGCTAAAACCTCATTCATAAGGCCAATTCGCTTGTCAGTACGATGCAGACCTTCCTTTGTCAGATTCTGCATTTTGCTTATAATAACAGTCTGTTTCAAGGCAACAGAGAACAAGTTCAGGAGATGGAGACGAAGAAGCGATAGCCTTTAGGTGTGCAAACGAACAAGTCAACAGTGGAGAGCAATATGAAATACAAAGGAGAAACATGGGGAGATATAGAAGGTACGTGGACCTGTAAAGGGAACATAAGGACCAACAACAATGCACCAATGAGAGAGGCAACACCCAATTGTTGATAGAGGAGAATCAGTGCTACAATTATACGAAATGGAGCCGACCACATGGTGTGAAGTGATTGGCAAATTTGCTGCCACAGAAAGGGAAAAATTAGTACGAAGTACATCTGGTCGATTAGATAATTAATATTGATACCAGGCACAGTTTATAGGAGAACATTAAACAAGACCCAGTTTTAGTTGGCATAAGAACAAAAGAAATAGAAGAAGGGAAAATCCAACTTCAAAACCACATGCAAGAAAGCAAGCTTAGACCTAATAAACAGATTCAGTAGATCACATGCAGGAAATCAGTTATAAATAAATGCAACTTTTTTGAACAAAAAGTAACATTCAAGCCCAGACTCGAAACTATGAAATATACCCAGATATTGAGAAACATGCAAAATCGATATCAAAAATATGATGGGGATATGCACCTGAAGAGACTCGGCATCAGTTGTCATTAAGTTGGTTATCTTTCCCGTTTGAAACTTTCTACGGCCTTCATTAGTTAACCTCAACGATTTGCGGAACACAGCAGCAATCTACAAAAGGAATAAGTCATCAATAGGACGACCAATTTTGCAAATCACCTACGTTCAAAATATCTTCCATTTTGTACAAACGCAGCTGCATAACAATATTTTCACTAGCAAAGCATGAACTGAATCAGGAAGCTGAATTTGTATTCTCTAATGGAAGGATATGAAAAAGGCGAAATTTCCAGAAAGAAACGACGGCATACTCAATCATCTGAAACAGAATAGTGCTTTAGCACAGACTTCTTTTTGCATCATATATAGAAAAGAAAAACCATGTTTATAAGATATACTTATTCCTAAACAAAATATTTGTAATCATGGCTTTTAGCAAACATATCTGCACCCAAAAAAACAAACGGCAAATGACGAACACCAGGTTGAAAATTGGACGTAAAGTGAAACTTAAAATTTACCAGAGCAGATCTCAGTCGGTAACCAACACGCATGACATTCTGGAAATATTGAGCTTCGCATAGCACCCCCAATACCTGGAATAGTTGTCATCAATATCAATCACTTGATGAATCCGTAGCTTTTAAGTCTCACCCTAAACTACATAAAGTCGGAACCTATCTAACACACAAATTTTGAGAACGTAAGAGCAACAAAATTTGAAAGTAGCATTAGACACAGCATACAGAAGTAGCACAGGTTTCCCAACTTGATTCGTCTACTATGGACCAGAATTAGCCAAGTTCATGGAGGAGAATGCAAGAGAGAGAGAGAGAGAGGACTTCAGTTCATACCACTCCAACAAAAATTGAGAACGCGTAGATGTAACCCTTCCAAGCTGGCTCATCTTCTTGCATTGACTGCATATGGTTTGAGGACCAAAATGAGAGATATTGTCAGATGAGAATATTGAACAATAATAGGAGTCTGAATCTACCAAGAAAATTTGGTAGATATGAGCTCGACTGCGATCCATGTGAAATGAAAGTCAGAAGATATATGTCAACTAAATTCAAATAGCTCACAATTAGTACAACAATATAAAAAAAGAGGGAGAAGAACTAACCTTTAAGAGTTGATTCAGTAAAAGAGGCCCTACAAACTGTGAACAGTCATTCCCGATCTGTGCATACAAATGTAAATAAATATGTGTAAGTACAATATAAATTACAAAGGACATCCTCAGGAATCAAGATTATTCAACATGACATGGCACCAGTGACCGTTGTATGTTAACCATGTCATCAGAATAAAAGAGAGGAAAGGCTTTGGAAGCACGAATCGAAGAGAAAACCCAAAGGAGGCAGAAGAAAGTACCTTCCAAAACCCTCCCCACCAAAACCTTCCTCCCAGACTATTGTTCAATGCTCTCAACAGCCATGGTTGCGGTTTTTGCAGTTCCTTATCCCAGGATTGCTGAAAACTATAGAGGATACAGAAATTATTAAAAAAACCATGTAAGTCACATTCATTTTACAAGACTTAATCAGTATTGCAAGTACCTCATGAACAGAGTTTCAGTCTGATCCCAAGTGTCCAGATGCCACACATCCTTCTCTGTTAGAGGCCTTTTAGATCCCAGAGTCATCAAGGGATTCATCCATGAGAAGAAGATTTCTGCGGCCAAACAAGGAAATTGAATGAAGGGAACCGGGGGAATTACAATATATGTTTAACAATGGAGTGTGCAAAACGCTGCAGTATGGTAAAATGCTAACCATTAAGCATAGACTACGCTATGTCTTACAGTCACAATCAGTTTTTAACAGAACTGAAAACGAAGTTTAAAAATTTGAAGAGTTTATAGCCAACCATTCATCTTTAAAAATGGAAGAAATGACCAATTATCAACTAGCCACACTTGAAAATATATTCTCGACCCATGGTAGTTGTGTTAGGTTATGAACATAAACAAACTTAAGGTTACGCAGTAAGAATGCAAGAATGAGGCCAGGGATGATATCTGCAAACTCTGATTACCAATTAAACTGTTTCAGCCAGGCAACCAAATGGAAATAATGTAGACCGACTTACTGTCAAATATATTTGCATGTCTCTCTGGGCATATTTGTTGTCCATCAGAAATCTCTTCATACTCATAATCATCAACAGTTTCACTCCGCACTGGCATGTAGCCAGGGTAAGGATCCAAATTGGGAAGATGCATAAACAAGAGGATTCCAAACAAAACCTAGTAAAACCAATATTCACCCTGATTTAGACGTAACATCCAATAAAGATCTATGAAGGTGCTACGCATCTACGATTTTGGACTCTCGAAAGGAGGCTAAGTGAGCTAACCTGAGATGCCACCTCACTTGAGTAGAGATACAGTACATAACTGCAATGAAAACGAAGCATGAATTCACCCTGCTAAACCAGGCCATAAAAGAAGAACAATGACTAGCATAAAACCATATAACTCCAAAATTTACTAACCTGCTATAGAACTCCTTGACTGAGAGAACAAGATTTAGCAAGACCGTATCACTCACGAGAGCATATATGACAGCAAACCTGACATACCAACGGAGTTCACGGATGTAAATTTTAGTTTCTATAAAAATCATGACCATTGCAGAGCCCCAAGCACAAGCCTTGACACCCAAACCGACGGCCTGCCAAAGAAATCACACAAAAAAACAACACTATCTATTAGGCAAAACATACATAAGACTAAAAAGATAAGAAAATATTTTAAAACGAACAAAAAAAAAAAAGCACCTCAAAAGGAGGAAGCCCGGGTCCATCCAAATCCAAAACTGAAATCCCCATGATCAATCTGAACAAAGGCTCAGTAGTAGCATAAGTAGCCAAGAGACCCAAGAAATAGTTATACAATTTAGACCTCAAGCAGAACCTCTCCACCTTGTGGTCCTTCAAGGTGAGCCATATACGATACAAGCACAGAACCAACAGAACCAGTTGAGAGATACTAAGCACAAAAGAGTCAGTAGCACAAGGGGTGTATGCACCAAATGCATTAGCCACTTGCTTTGTCCAAACACCATTAGGCACCGGCTTACAATACCATTCAAACAGCTCAAACCCCATCTTTATCTCTTTCTGTCCCTCAGACACAGTGCATCACAAGTCACCACACCCAATTCACTACCCTGCAAAAAAAAGTAAGCTTTAATTTGGTTCCGAGACCATAGCAAAAAAAAAAAGCTTAAATCTTTATAACTTAAAAAACAAAGTCATAAATCAATCATGATGTGCTCAAGTGAGAACAAATGGACCCAGAGTGAGAATGGTAATTAAATAACATTCGTAAAAGGGGAATATTGCATTTAATCAGTTCCAGAGAGCGCAGAATCATTATTTAAAAAAGGATAGAACAGTGACAAGCAATAAAAGCAAGAACACAGAGCAAGATTGAGAGAGTTCAATCGTTCCACACCAACCAACCAAAAAAAAAAACAAAACTTTCATACGAATACATAATAATTATCACGAAAAGACTCTGCATTTAAGACGATATCTCGTAAAAAAAAACACGATTGTGAAATCCACAAAAACTAAACTATCATCAATCCCACTCTCTAGGAAAAAGCTGCAAACGAAAGAAAAAGAAGGAAACCTCAAAAGAAAGAGAGAGGCTTTTTTACCTGGAGAGATTTGGCAAATCACGAAAAAAGCTCAAAAGGGATCTTTATGTACTCCTCCTCCCTGAGAGAAAAAAAAAATGAAAAAGTGGGTGTGTGTCTCTTTGTTTTTGATTCCTTCAGAGAGACTATTGAAGAATATTTAGAGAGAGATATAGGGAGAAGAGAGAGTGATACGTCACCCCTTACGAGAGAGAGAGAGAGAGCGAAGATGTAAATTATATGGACGACAGAGAAGAGAAGGTCTTCTTTTCTCAGGAAAAATACATTATAACCCATTTTACTTAATTGTGACACTAATTTTAGTCCATTTCCTTAAAACTATTCTATACGGATTTATTATCAATAATGGTATTGTGTAATTTTCCTCTTATAACAGTTTGACTATCTATTGTCAAAAAAAAACAGTTTGACTATCTATTTCAAATAAGTGAATAACATTAAACAGCTATATATAGTACAATTTTACATCTTTCTGTAAAATATATATATATATATAACCCGTGGTTTAAATAAATATATATATAAAATATATATTGTGGATAAAATTGGGTTTTGTAATCGTATAATATTTTTTATTTTGCATGAATTTTGTTTCAACGCTATTTGATTGGGATTTATATTTTGGAGCTATGTTTAGAAAGATAAAATATCTGATAGTAGAGATTAGTTGTCAAAAATACTTTCAACTTCCTAAAATATTTTAGACAAAAAAAACTCGATTTTTTAATTAAAAACTGATATTAACTAATATAGTTCGTTGTTTTAAATTAAAATTATGTTGTTTAATTATGTTGAAATTCAATTTTAATTTTAAAACTGATATAAACTCGATTAATCATGTCACGTGATTTTTGATAATGTTAATTCCAGTTAAGCAATTTTTTTTTTGTTAAAGTCCAATTAAGCAATTATGCTGTTCACGTGCAATGAAAATACCCCACTATGTGTTTTATTTCTTTCACCTGCACCGTTTCGTATCGTTTAGTTTTCTTGATGCAAAAGAAGTTATTAAATTAGTGTATTCCGTGTGGCTGCTGTTAGACGAACAAAGACTGATCTGTTTTTGTCCAAAGGTTCTAAGTTCCAACACGTTAATCTAGTAAAACTAGTGAGTATCATATAGATGTATAAAGAGGTTGATTTTGCATGCACTACAGAGATACATATAATTCGTTTTAATAATAAAGAATGCTACAAAAAGAAAGCTCCAAAAGCTTTTCTCTGGTCTGTCATCTCCCCCGGGGGTTGGCAATTTCCGTTTGTTGTAGGGGGCACTTATCACTATGTGGTTGGTGCGGATTTAAGGGTACCTTAGTCCTTTAGGCCACGTACAACTACAAATCCCAAACTTCCCAACTTATAAGATCCCACGTATAAGAAAATGTAGATTTTAAGGATAATGCATGGTTGCCCAAAGAAAAAAAAAAAGGATAATGCATATGGTGATGTAACTTGTATTTGGAGTAATCAAAAATATATCCCAAACTACGTTAATATGTCTAATAGCGTGATTGTTTACATGCGTGATGGATTATATATGTAGTGCATGCAAAATCAACCTCTTATACATCTATACTTTATATATCGTTATACTAGATTACCGTACGTGTTACAACTTATAACCTTTAAAATCTATATATATATGGACAAAATAGATCAGTCTTTGTTCGTCTAACTCCACTTCAACTCAAATCTGAAATTTTATTCTTAACACAAACTAAATCATGCATGTCCCAAATTTATTTGGATTTTAAATGAGGCTCCATCCATTTGACTATCCCTTTTCCATTTTTGTTGCTGCCATCACCATCTCTCCGTCACCCATGATATTGATTGTTGTTTGAAATCGGATCTAAACCGACTTGAATCCTGAAGTAATGATATCATCGCTAGTTGTAACTCAATCAATTTAAATTCTATGGCACGTAGTGACATAGACGTATGGAAGATTATATGCTGACCAACGGAAAGATAAAGTAAACTTAAATATCTATCACATACAGCCACCGTTTCTTTTTCTATGCTTTTTCGTCCACATACACACATGTGAAAGATATATCTTTGGGTTTGAAACCAACCACATCTCATGTTGTAAACTTTGCCACAACAAAAAGCAAAATGAGATTTGTTTTCTAAGCGAAAATTTGAGAACCATTGACTTACTCTCCCTAACCAATTACTATCACTTTTTCTTGATATTGATAGATACATTTTCATATCATATGTATAGTATTATATTGCTTGATTGTTTTTTTTTTTAATTATTTCATTATTTGTTTTAGTAGTCAACATAATAAAACAATTAAACTGAAGTGGGTATAAGTTAGTTCAACCATGGCAGTCAGCATATATAATGAAACAATTAAAACTAACTTGGTATTGAACAAATAAACAAACCAAGTTCTCAAACAAAATTTGGTCCCTAACGAACCATCGGTTCATGAGCATGATGAATCACTTCATGCCGACCATGATTGGACTCAATTTCTAGACACTAATATCTCCACGATTCCGTTTGGTTTACTAAACATTGCTAGCACTAGATATATTGGATAGTGATATTTTATTTTTTGCAAAACATTTGTGAGTTTGAATTTGGATTGTAACGCAATGATACACTAATAAAAACAAAGTAGGTTATATGTTATAGTCGGATAATAATAGTCTTTTTGACCCAAAAGAAAAGAAAAGAAGGTTTTCTCATCCGTCAAAAATTAAAGACTAGTGTTTGTATTGGTCATAAACATTGTTCGCCATTTTCTTCAAATAGTTTTGTCTTATCTAGTCTGATTTTATTGATTTCAATTGATGGACTCTAGTTTATACGAAATCAAGAGCCCATATGAGCAAGCATCTCTAGGCTTCGGAAATCACATCTATTTTGGTCATTTGTTTGCTGACACGTCAAGTGATTATTGGGGTTTTTACACAGACGATTTCATTTCAACGAGTAAGGCCCATTAAAAACCTTTCGGGCTTTTATATCTTTGAACAAGGTTCTAAAACTCTTGAAATCCCAAAACAAGAGACCTGTGACTTTAATTTGTGCGTGTGAAAAAAATAAACGGAAAATATTCCAAACTGTAGAGTGATAAGTTTTCTAAAGGCAGCTTGAATGAATTGAATGACATACGTACGTCTCTTATATACTATTAGTGAAGATATCTTTGTTATCGCTCTTAATCTAGGATCTTTAACATGTTCCTCAAAGTGGTAGCTTTCTTAGCCCGTCTAATTCGGTGAATGGAATAACATAAGTTTCTTATGTATTAGGATATCTTCATTCTCGTTGTTATTTTTTGGAGAGCTAACATAACTTCTAGAAGACAGACAAAGCTCTGAGAGCAAACTAGTGGTAATTAAGTACATCGATCCGGAAGTGAGTATTCGAAGAACCTACAAAGGTCTTTCTAATATTGCTGACGAGAGACCTCTCTCCAAATATTATAGTTAACGTTAACCATATGTTTTGTTGAACAAAAAAAAAACCATATGTTTATTAAGAATAAATATAAGCCTTAACACAATATTTTAATTTCGACAGAAATATCTAATACTTAATGGTTTACACGGAGATGCATACCGCATACATTTGTCTCCTAAACCAAATCTCGTTCAGATTATAGTTTTAACTTTGAAATATGATTCAGTTTCATCATATCCAAGACTGATTATGTTTTTGACTGCGTATATATAGACTGTTGACATTTTACATTTTTTTAATTTTGTTTATATAAAACGTAAAGAGTAATGGCCCGGCAGAATCTATTGGTTTGATGTGGAAAAAAAAACAAAACAATTTACAATGTTAATGAGAGAGGTTAAAATATTGGAGGAGACATGGGAACAATGACAACAGTTTTGGGAAGTAATAATATTACTTAAATTAACAAATAATCTGCTAAAATATTTTTCTTAAATCACAAGCATATTGTAGAATTCCAAGGGAAAGAGTTGGATTCTCAATGATTTTCCAATTTTAGGTGCCTTTGGCTACAAGTCTACAACGACTACACACATACTCTAATAATATATGCAGAGTCTATATGTTTACTTTAATATACTAGGGAGTTTGTTTCAATTTTAAATGAGTAGAAGACGAAATTCGCATTAAGTTTTAGTTTAATGATATATTCATCATTTGCGTTAGTTATTAATGTACTTACTTACGTATTCCATTTTTAAAGTATTCTAAAATTTGTTATGTTCGTTTGGTGAATAAGCTGATGCCATGATTTTTGCAATATAATTATATAGATCTAATAACAATTCGTTTGGAGTTGGACATTAGTATATTTAAATAATAATGCCATAAAAATTCGATCTGTTTTCTAAACACATTTTGTCCGTCTGTCGGCTTACCACGGCAGCGGGAATATTGGCGGCCGGTTTGCCCTCTTGATTAGTATTTCTTTTAGTTACTCTCTTGATTATTAAAATCGTACGTACAAATACCAGTTAATTAACAACAGATAACAGCAGCAGCAAGAGAAGTAATAACTTCGGAGCCTTATACGTAACTTCCCTAGCTACGGTACATATTATATACACAGTATGTAATATGATATGATTTAATTTTTCTAGGAAAGTGGTTTAATTATTTGTCTCTATGTTCTTCCTAAATTATTAAAACGTGATTAGCTCGACGATTAAGGTGGAAAAGTAAAGTAGTCTAAAGTCTAACGTCTATCCACTTTTTCATGCAATAATTTGCGTCCAAATATTTTCACGTTTATGGTTTACTAAAAAACTACTATTAAGAGACTCATGAAACGACAAGGAAAGTATATAAAGAACAAAGGTTTATTTAAACCAAAGAAAAAAAAAAGGTTACCACTGTTAAGTAATTACAAATTCTATCGCCCAAAGTAAAATTATAAATTTAATAAAAGTATGTTTAAGTAAAATTAATTATCTCTATTACCAAACAAAAAATGACTATAAAGCCAACTATCAGTCTATCACTTAGTTTACTAGCAAAAAAAAATATACTTGCTGGTAAGCTCAGAGAGACGAAATCCGAAACTAGTCAATCACATGCCTATAGAACTTTAAATTATATATTTAATTTGTTTATAAGGACAAAAGAAAATAATTGCTGATAGTTTATAGATGACGAGATTCGATCCTAAAGACCTATAAACCGAGCTATATCCACAATAACGAAAAAAAAGAGAGATAAAAAAAAACAAAAAACGAATTGAACATTACCGTTGTCATGCGGCAACCCTTTGCTTTAGCAACAGGATGAGAAGACAAAAATTTGCTGATATCATACTAATCTAGAGTTATATAGTACGTAGTAAGAATCGACCTCAAATATTGACAAACAATTTGACTGCATAAATTGTTGAAAATATAATATTCTATGATCTTTTATAACCTTTAAAATAATAATATTGTAAAAGTAAAATCTAAAGATGTGCCAAAGATACAATGAGAAGCACATCGCATAATTTGTGGAAAATGATTACTTATTCACACTTGCATGAATCTTGAAAGATCACCTAGAGACACAGAATATTAAAGGGTTAAAACCGTTAGTGTGTAACGCTATGTTTTTTTAGCAAGATTATGTTGTCAATGATAAGGTTGTTCTTTTTTTCAAGTAGATGGTTTTACTTTTTTCAAGTAGATGCCAATATTATTTGGTCTGGATTTCTTGTAGACCAAATCCAGGGTGCTTCAAATTAGTATTATATGCCATTGTGGTCCAGAGGATCTCACATGTTGGGATTTACCTTTACTTAACTTTACTAATTTTATAAGTGATTAATTTTTTTATAAATCTTGTTTTCAACATAAAATCAAAACCAAATCTCAAAGAGATCTTATTTTGGCAAGGAAAAGGATAGGCACATATAGCCATATACAGTATATACAATAAGCATGTCTTCTTTAAATTTTTTTTTTTAACACAATTTAGCCATATTTATATATTTTAAAAAATAAATATAATTGTGGTTAATTAGAAGATTTAGATGGTTTTACGTTTAATATATTTTCTGGTTTTGGTTTACATTATTACAATTGCAATTAATATAATATTTTACTTTTACACTTGACTAGTCTTATTTCAAATGTACTTTCCAATTAAAGTTAGTTAGATATCATATATTTGGAAGCCCTTGTAAATAGAGAAACACGAAGAGAGTCACTGTCTTAATCAATATTATAAAATTCATTATCATTGTATTTGAAACCCTACTCGTCTAACTCTTGCCAAAATCCAGAAATAAAACAATGTCACACATCCCATGTGACAATTTTTTAGCCGATGATGTGGACCTTGTGAATATTGATTAAGAAATTATTTGGTTAGTTTCCCGATTGATACAAACAAGTTTCGTGATATGGGTCTAGAGACTTTTAAACAAAAACAAAACAGAAAAGTCTCATGATATGGATCGCTTTTATAAAGAAAAAGTCTACCTATTTTCTTCTACTCTGCACTAACAAATAAAAAATACACATTTATTAATAATTATATGCATATGTCATAACATATGTAGTGTGTATGCATATATCTATTATTTATATATGTATAAAAAGTATCTATTATTTATACTTCTTAATCATTCTCATTCTCAAAGGTTTTGACATGCCCACAAGGCCACAAGCAATCTCACTTGTCATGTCTTTTTTTGTTTTCTATGTGTATTGTATATGACACTTAAGTGTGTACATATATAATTTTATGTTATTTTACGATACATGACCATAATTATGTGTGTGTGTGTCACACATATCTAATCAAGTATATCTATGCAGAGGTTTTTACCAAAAAAAAATATCTATGCAGGTATATATATATATATATATATATCTACCGATGTATTTATCTATTTCGCATCTCCATATATATATGCGCGAGAAACAATATATAGTATAGCGATCTGGAGCACTTCTTATAAAACAAACCTCATATAAATATCGATATTTTGTTAGTTACACTTACACCTATAAAAAAAAAATTGTTGCACTTTCTGCTGCACCTCTTTAACTATTCGTAGGGCGGTGCTTCTCGCCTTCTCGTATATTCCAATCAATTTGTTTAGAGAACTTTTTTTTTTTCTATAAAAGATTTGTTGTATTTTTATTACTTTGGGTTATTTTGGCTAAGAAGAGTCGAAATTGCTCAGCGAAAGTCTCTTTCTCTTAAAATGCTTATACAGTATACGTAAACCATAAAGCCAGGTCATACCCAATACGATCGGGTGGGGAATTGGGTAGATAAGTTATTATGGATGGCAGCGGCCAGCGGACTAGCTGGGGAAGTGTACTTACCGAGGGAAAGACCGAGTGAAGTTCTTGGGAAATTTTTGGGAATTTGACTCGGTCAACCTATAGTGCCAAATGGGTTTAAATCGAGTACGTAAGACATATTGAACGAGCTACCGTGCGTAATTTAAACGATCTTCAAGAAATCATATTTGGGCATATGTTATGAATCTGTATGACTGAGTGGGTATCATGCATCGAGATAATTCATTTTTTTTTGGGCGTTTGTAAATCTGATTCGACCTATCGTTTTCATTCACACACACAAACAAAATATGAAAAGTATAATTATACTAATACACACCCAAAACTCTCTAGAAGAGACTCTAGACAGCGACATAAAATCAAAAGAAAGAACATATATATAGCCTAAAACGAATAAGAAACATCAAACCTTAAGTTCCATGCAAGTGAACATTTTTCAATGATAGAAGATGGAATTGGTTTGATCAAAAAAAGAAAATGGAGTGGATCCACGTATCTATCTGCTGTCTTTTGAAGACCAATTGACAAAAATAAAAATTCTATCTGCTGTCTGCATGCTTTACCCAACTTCTGAAGTATATGGACGAACATTGTTACATATGGAGATTGAATAAGTGTCAGTTCTTTCCATTTAAACTGACACTTAGATCAAAATGAATGGAATATATATTCAGTTCACGTGGAAACAACCATTACCATATAGCCAACCCGAATTAAATTTTCAAATTTTGAAGCTAAATTTTTACAGAGATGTTTTTACAACCTGTGGTTTTACTTTACTTCAAAATCAAATGAATTCAAGAATTTATTAGTATTTGTCCTTAACTAATAAACCAAACAAAATAATTTGTTATTTTCCAATTGATGTTTGGACCCAAAAGCTGTCAGCGTCAGTAAAAAAGGACCCACGGTTCCTAAATGTTGCCGCCTGTCCTCCTCACATCCTATGCTTTTATTAATTACACTGTTTTAGTTAATCTATTCGTATCTCAGTGATGGCAATGGACCCTCGTGTAGTCGTGTTAATGTTAATTACAAGCTAAAGCAATATTAATATACATGATTCATTTCTAATACCAAATAAACGGACTAAATCATCTGATGTTATAAGCTTTTAAAAAAAAAAGATTCGAGAGATAAATAAAATAATTGGAGTGATGTGGAAACACTAGTCCGTACAGAACATGGACCCCACGAGATATAGTACGTACAAGACAGAAGTCATTCCGATGTAGTTTTAAAGTTGGTTCGAGATTGGGATATAGTTGAACTTAGTTACCAAACACTTGGCTAAGATAAGAGTTTGAGAAGATAAAGAGATCGTAACGGAACAGTTTTTGTCCTTAGGAACCAACGAGGAAGAGGGGAATATCTCTCTGGGTTTATATTAAACCACAGAGGTTCAGTTATGTTTTGTCTATTTTACCAATTTTAGCTGTCACAGTTACGACTGTGTCCCCTCTTTCACTAAACATCAAGCATTTTTTTTTCTCCACATTTCTTTCTCTGAAGTTTAATAGTACAATAATAATTGAATAGAGTAAATTAATGATGTTAACTGTATGACTAAGGTTCATAAATTTTTTTGTCAAAAAAAAAGAAAAAAAGAAAAAAAAGGTTCATAAATTTAAAACTTAACCTTTGGAAGCAGATCTATAACCCTAGAACAATGTTTGCGATGCAAGTGCATCGGTGTTAGGAAATTCCAAATATGTTTTAAGTTAATTATTTTTTAGTTGTAAATCAATTAACATTATACTAGTAGTGATTACTTTGTTGGTCTAAACAGAGTTTGTGTTGTTCATCAAAAGTGTTCCGTTAGTAATCTCACATTTAAAGTTATAAGATGTATAAATTAATATGCAATAGACCAAGTCTATTATATTTTCCCAATATTCTGTTGAAAACATTTATTATGAAACTTCAAAATCATATATTTCTTGCAAATATTTTGAATACAGTTTTTTTTTTTTTAAGATTAACATAAAAACAAAAAACATATTCTCTCGTATAAGGTTATTTTTTCCAAGACGTGTTCTACGGTAGCTAAAAGGAGAGGGCCACATACATATGAATATATACTTGGAACGTTATATATATGCGCCAAATGAATCATATAAGCGTTCTGTATATTTATGTCTGTCCTTTTTCTATGGCTTACGACATAGACAGAACACGAAAAGAAAATAAAACTTAGATATTATTGTGCATGAAACTTGAGCTACGTTTGCCCACTATATTCCATTCATTTAAGTTCCAACACTTTCAAGCGTTATTCACGCTTCTTCTAACAGTTGTGATTCGATTTCTCTACCGCATTTTAGAAATTGAAGCTAGCAAGTATTATAGATCGAATACATATGAACATATATATACTTCTCATAGTTTTACCAAACCGCGAGAGAAGTTGGATTAAAGGAAAAATAAATGAATGTAAGTCCAAGATGAAAGAAGTTGTTAGCGAGATGAGATGAGATCTCCAATTTACATTGATGGAATCAACTAATGCCGAACCTAACATAGACAAGAATAAATTGGATTCCAAATCCAAAGCTTGGAACGTAACGTAATATGAAGCCACACAAAGCCAACACCATCCTAGTATATAGGTGGGTTCCCTTCCAGCCCTTTGTAATCATCCTCTTTATTAATGAATCATTAGGTAAGTTCATAGTCGGTATAAATATATAGGGTCCGCACAAAATTGTACACTTTTTTTTTAATGACAAGAAAAGGTGGTACGAATTGATAAAGTAGCTTGCTAAGTGAGTTTTTGGGTACTGTTCCCATGAGTTCTCTCTAGTTCACTTCAACTCTCACTCACGAGGAAGACAAACTATAATTAGAATGTATTTCTAACCTCTAATCTTAAAAATTTTAATTCATAAAATCTGTATGTCATCAACCTCGAACACAAATAAATATATTGATAACATACAGATTTTATGAATTAAAATTATTATAATTTATATTGATGACATACAGATTTTATGAATTAAAATTTAAAAAATTTTATATTGAATGACTTACAGATTTTATGAATTAAAATTTTACCACAGTCAAAAATTAAAATACATCATTCATTGATGACATACAGATACCATAAAGGAAGCTACTGCTACACTTTCAAGTTTCAAGCACGTGACAACGTCCCACACGTGTCATATCGCTTACGTCATCAAGTCCTTTATTTTTGTTGCTTCTCTTCTTTCACTTTTCTGTTTACCTCTCTACACACGCGTTGAAAAGTGGAATCAAGTAAACCCCCGACTTTGAAAATTTAACCACAGTCAAAAAAAGAGTCTGTAATGTAAAGTGTAAACGTCTTTTTTACTGTTATAACCTCACACGCATAAATACCCCTCACCAACTCTCTCTTCATCGCCTCTCTCTAAACTAAAACTCTCGTCACACTTCTCTCCTTCTCTCTCAACTTCTGAGACCAAAATTAAAAAAAAAACTTCTTCTTCTGCTTCTCAAATCATAAACCCTTAAATCTTCATCTCTCTTTATCAAAACTCAATGCCATTTAACAAAGATTCTGTTCTGTTTCATCACTTTGATCATTAGTCTTCTTCTCTTTTCAGATTTCAATTTCTTGAACCATCTCTTCCCCATTTCTTGATTTTTTTTTCTCCGAACGATGTTACGAGAATCAGACGGTGAGATGAGTTTAGAAACAACAAACTCACCTATCAGCAGCGGAACAGAGAGCTGCAGCAGTTTCAGCCGTCTATCATTCGACGCGCCGCCGTCGTCAACCACCGGGATTATCCCCGAAGAAGAAAGCTACCTCTCTCTCAAACCACACCGTTCCTCAGATTTCGCTTACTCAGAGATCCGACGGCGGAAAAAACACGGCCTAACCTTCCGAGATTTTCGCCTCATGCGTCGTATAGGAGCCGGAGACATCGGTACCGTCTACTTATGCCGTCTCGCCGGAGACGAGGAAGAGAGCCGGAGCTCGTATTTCGCTATGAAAGTTGTGGACAAAGAAGCCCTTGCCTTGAAGAAGAAGATGCATAGAGCAGAGATGGAGAAAACGATTCTCAAAATGCTCGACCACCCCTTTTTGCCGACTCTTTACGCTGAGTTCGAAGCTTCTCATTTCTCTTGTATCGTCATGGAGTATTGCTCCGGTGGTGATTTACACTCTCTCCGTCATAAACAGCCTCACCGGAGATTCACCCTTTCCTCTACCAGGTAAATATATTTACTTTTATTATTTGTATAATAGTCAGATTTTTCAAATAATAATAATAATAATGTGATTTATAATTTTTTTTGGTTGCATGCATTGACTCTGTACATAATTTGTTATCTTGTTCTGCAAGAACACAGACCTGTTCTTATCATGTCTGTCTTTTCCAGTTCTTTGAATTGTTATGAAAGAGTCTTTTTCAAACCCCATCACAATTCTTTTTATTAGCAGATTTAATTATTTGTAACCTTATAATTAACGTTACATGTTCTAATCAAATTTTGTTTTTTTTTGGGGGTTAATTACAGATTTTACGCGGCGGAAGTATTAGTAGCGTTAGAATATCTACACATGCTTGGTATCATCTACAGAGATCTAAAGCCTGAAAATATCTTAGTTAGATCGGACGGTCACATTATGCTCTCTGACTTTGACCTCTCCTTACGCTCCGACTCAATCGCCGCCGTTGAATCTTCCTCATCGTCTCCGGAGAATCAACAGCAGCTCCGTTCACCGCGACGGCTCACTCGTCTCGCTAGGCTTTTCCACCGTGTCTTGCGGTCTAAAAAGGTTCAGACTTTAGAACCTAACCGTCTCTTCGTTGCTGAACCGGTTACAGCCCGGTCCGGTTCGTTTGTTGGTACGCATGAGTACGTGGCACCAGAGGTGGCTTCAGGTGGGTCGCATGGTAATGCCGTTGACTGGTGGGCCTTTGGTGTGTTCCTCTACGAGATGATTTACGGCAAGACTCCGTTCGTAGCGCCGACTAATGACGTCATCCTCCGTAACATCGTGAAAAGACAGCTGAGTTTCCCGACGGATTCGCCGGCGACGATGTTCGAGCTCCACGCGAGGAGTTTGATTTCCGGGTTGCTTAACAAAGACCCGACTAAACGACTCGGGTCACGGCGAGGCGCGGCGGAGGTCAAAGTTCATCCTTTTTTCAAAGGTCTAAACTTTGCGCTCATACGCACACTTACTCCGCCGGAGATTCCTTCAGCCGGCGTCAAGAGGCCGGTAAAATCGGCGACGTTCGGTGGTAGAAGTAGTAACAAACCAGCGGCGTTCGATTACTTTTGATATTATTAAACGGTTGAGATTAGCACCACGTGGTTAGTCGGTTCAGGTCGGTGCCAGGGTTTTTGGTGACTGCCTTGTGACGATAGCTGTACATATTCCCTCGAAGCTGTCCTTTTTTTTTTCCAGTCTTTAATTTTTAATATTTTTGTTATCTGACTTAATATATTAAAAACTTAGGTGACTTTTCACGCGATTTGTACAACAAAACTGATTAATGTGAACTAATCTATTTCATAATTATCATCATTATCAAAATCTTCGGAACTTGGGAACATCTGTTTAACAAGTTAGACTTAATGGTATTGGACATAATTGGCATTATATAATTGACCATTTTAGTCAAACAGTTCTTACATGTTTTTATTACAACAACTTATTTTTCACCGCTATGTCAAAAAATATTCTAGAATTAGTACTTTATATTAAAAAACTTGTCACGCCTAGACATTTTTGAGTTTGACGGGTATAGTATAGAAAAAGAAAAGAAGAAGATTCCACTTTTGACAATTGTAACACATGGAAGTCATATTTGCTCTTTGTTTAAACCTCTACGAGTCTTTCTTTCGAATGTCAAAAAAGGGCGAAATAAAAACGTTATCCATAAGGGTAGGAACCTGCTTTAGTAGATCCGACCAGTTGCATGATCTCTTCTGCTTTCGATTCCTTCTGTTCAGTTTCAACTTAGAGAGAACATTAATAAACTATATATAGACGGCAAAGACGAAATTGTTTTCTTCCTATATAATAAAGTATGCAAGGCATTCTTATAGTATACCCGTTTAAGCTTATATAAAGTGGTATCAATATGTTTAATATCATAAATCGATTTCACTAGATACATGCATTCATAACTATAATTGGAGAACGTATTTAAAAAGTCTGGAGTTTTATTAAGCAATTAGGTGAATAATTCAGCTGAAAATTTTGGGCATGTTTGAAGCATGTTCCCAAGTTCATCCCAGAGCATATATAATGTGGCCATCTAGAAACTAACAAAAGCCCTTTTGCCTTTGGATTGCGTAAAGAGGATTTGTCTGCAGACCAATACTCTTTAAATATAAGTAAGTGTGTAAACTAAACAAAATTAAACGAGAAAAGAGAGTTATACTATAGCTTGATGGTTTTGTCTATCTTATGAGTAACACAAACAATATTTACGTACTTTCTTGCTCACATTATATTCACCACGTCGAGCATTAATGAAGTTATATTAGTACATTGTTCAACCAACCAACCAACATTGCTTGATTTACCTACCTCTCTTATTAATTCTTATATGATGTGCCATAGGCCCATAGTTGACTAATAAGTGACTAAAAACAAATAAGTGTAAATCAGTAACATGATGTGATAATTATGAGTATATAAACTTGTATACATAAAAAGCACCCTCTTTACACTAAAAGAGATTTTCTATGAATTTTAACAGATTAAGAAATTTATAAAAGAGATTAGTAGTAGAAGCCAGAAATGGAATGAGTATATCATAATTAGAAACCAAATAAGCACACACACACCACAGTGAAAATGTTAGTAAAAAAGAAAGGAGAAAATAATAAAGCTGAAATGTCAATGATTAGACAATTCAATACAAATTGTTTTGGACAATGCATAGAAGTTTTGTCTCTCCTAAATTGTGTAAACATGGACCACACACAAGATTACCGTCACGTCTTCTGTTGTTAACTATAATTAATGTTTTTTTTGTTGTCACAATAATTACCACGAGATTAAAAATAAGTAGATAATGGTACTATTTTACTGTTTACGTATTGAAAAACATAAAAATATTGTAATAATACAAACTCAAAAGTCAAAGTCTTGTTATAGGGAGAGGTGTTTCTTTCGCAGAAACCGAGGTTTGTAACTTGTCATTATTCCATTCTCACTCGCCTACGTGGACCCGAGAAACTTCCCATGCAATTAAATTATTTGTATTTCGTAAAACAATTATTGGATAACTGAATTATGTTTTTCTCTTTTTCTCATTTTGATAATTGAATCAGTTTGAATCAGTTTCACATACCAAATTAACACGAGTATACTAAACGTTGGTTCTTTTTATTTTGGCCAAGATACTTATTCAACGTTTATATGTTTCAGTGTTTGAATGCTTTAATTTGCAGTTGCTAAGTAGACAACTTATCCAAAGTCCAAGAAATTCATCTCTAGTTTATGTATGAAACCCATCTCTAGTTTACAAATACTACAATATAAATACAAGCTATTTATGTTTTTAATGACAACTAACACGATGCCACTACGGCTGAGGCTCATCCTCAAGATTTTTTCTCTATTTAGTCGTATGTCCGTTTCATCTCCCACACGACATTTCGATTTAAAAGTTCGTGATGACGTATTATTAGCAAGAGTACATAGTTGTTTGAGGTTGGTAGGGAAACTAGAGTTGGTTAGATATACAATTAGTTCAGAACATTGTAAGTTGCACTTAGTGATCAGTGACTAACTCAGATTTGCATATAAAGAACTCCCCACACTTTACAAAATTATTTATTTAAAAATATCCTTTCACACATAAATGTTTGTTCATTCCTATCTCTGGTCTAGCTTTAAACTTGATACTTGTCTCATTGCCACACAAATACAAGGGAACATAGTAGGTGATCGGGTATATCCATATGTACATATTAAATAACCACGTCCTTGTATCATCGGACTTAAGCTTGTGAGTTGTGAACAATAGACAATTAGACATGAATGAATATAGAATAATTGTAATTAATAATTGAAAACACACATAGAATAACATGATTTGTTAGAACTTAATTATATAAAAAATAAAAGAAAGAAGAGAAGTGTGACAACACATGGGATGTACCCAACAGCATAAGGGACAGCTTCACCAGTCTGATTTATGCCACTGTCCCGTTCTTGTCTTCTCTCTGCCCCACCACTCCTTTGTTTTACTTCATTAGTAATATCCAATATCCCTATTACTATATAGTTTCAGTTAGTGTTTAATCTATACATAATGCCATAAGACCCATAACATGGTAGAATCAACAAAACAAAAGAAAAAAATATCTGAATTTTTTAGCATGAATAAGTACCAGCAGCATATATACAAGTAATTCCCATGTTTAACCGAATGGTTGATCCATGGTGGCAAAAACAAAAATAGAAATGATCTAAAGTCTAATGTTTAAGTAGGAGGCTTTGTAAAACATTTAACAAAATGTATTTGCATTGTGAATAACTCTAATATAAACTTCGAACTGCGAATGGTAAAACCTATTGAAATTTGTTTAAGGTGTTTGTTTTAATTTGTAACTGTATGCATGCATGTCTCTCTGGTAAAAATGCTCATGACATGTCGACATCTACTCAATATACTCATCGAGGTGATTATTCTCGTCGTCGCTGCTATATTACAAATACACATGTAACATATTCACACACATATTGACATGTATATTTGTTAAGCAAACGGATAGATGCCACGTGACGGTCAGGACACGTCGCCACTTGTGAGATTCTGTTCCAATTACTTGTGGAAATGAATTATGTTATGTCGCAGAGAAAAAGGTTGACGAGATTTCCAATTAGCCAGCCACTCATTTACTAACGGTCACAAAAAGCATCAAACTACAGTTTCCCATTCATTTTTCCGACTACTATTCAAAATAAGAAAAAAAAAAACTCGAAAACATATTACTAGTATTCATGTTTTTTCTTTCTTTTCGTGTCTATAGTTTTGTAATTATAAATAAAGAAATGCAGGTTGACCCATAACAAAGAAAAATATACTACATACATAGATAGTCCCGTTGCACACGAAGAGTTCAAAACGTGACGTTAGGCGCGTGCGGGTCACCGAAACTTGTGCCTAGTCAGAGACCTTGTGGTATAGTCTTACGTGGTCTACCTCTGCCACAATTCAGATCAATAAAGAAAACATTATTATTATTATTGTATACTCACTATAGTAGAAGAAGTAAATATACTATCGTCGTATTGCGAGGTTTGAATTAAGCAGTGGTAAAATTAATGTATAAAAAAAACGTAGGGATTATTATTAGGTTAAAATAGGCCTGTGATAGATACTGTAATGTCTATGATGTGTCTGGTCAGACCCCATTTAATATTGGTTCAGACCACATTAGCCAATTGCTACTCACGTTGGGTCCAAAACCATACGCTTTAGTGCAAATCATATAGTAGTAATGTTTTTGTAGTATTTATTCAACTTCATGGCGTTAACTATGAGTATGACTCTATGAGTGATGTTTTCGTATTAACATTTTTACTAGTCCACTATATTATTCTCCATTGTGTAAAAACATCTAAAATGTTATTATTTAAAAGTATAATCGTAATTGTTAATTGCAAAGTTTAAAAATGTTTCTGAGATGGGTGATAGATCTCTCTTGTAGTATTCCAAAATGTAACCCGGTGTTCATCATATCTCTACCGGTGGACTTAGGCAATTTCGCAAGATCCATAAAACTGGGCCTTACGACAGAAATATAAAGCCCATTAACTTCATCTTCAAATTAACATTTTAACACCGGCGCGTGGAGCGCGTGTATCGAGAACACTTTCAGATTTGTTATACGCAGGAGACATATGGATAAACCCCAAAACTGAAGTGACAAAGAAAAAAAAAAACACTTCTGAAGCAAAAACCTCTTCGATCATTCAAACTCAACCTCCATGATAGAGCTCAACGCTTCTCTCAGATAATTGTAAAACCCCTTCCTACAGAATCTCCTAGTACAACAAAAAAGGTTCGTACTTTAAATTTTCTTCTCAAAAATTCAAGTGTGAAGCGTTGTAAAAAAGCTTAAAGATCGGATTTTTGCTTGGAGAATTTGGTTTAGATAAGGCTTTTCTTATCTGGGTTTGTAGTAGTGCTTGTTTTCATTCTGATTCTGAGCATAATTGAATCTATTGTTTATGTAAATGATGATACAGAGGCAAGTAAAAGAGTGTAATGGCGTCAATATCAACCACCTCTTGGCTCTACCGAGGTTGGTTTCATCAGCTCTGTTTCTTTTCTCCTTTTTTCCCATTTTCCTAATTCTGATTCGGGTTTATGTTTTTCTCCGATAGGTAAAGTATGCACAGAGAGTGGAAAGTTCAGTAATTGTATCTTGCAGGTATGTTCTTGTTTTGATTTTAAAGCCATCTAGTTGAGCTATTGTGGACACTTTTTTAGCTGTGTTTATTATATGTAGAGGCGGGTTAGTAAATGCGGATTTCCAGTTAAGACATTTCATGTTGGGATTACTTCTGGTGATCAGTCATTGCGACATTGTATCAAATGCAAGAAAGAGGAGGATGAAGGTGATGATGTTGCAAGTGAAGGCACTAAAAAGATTAAAGAAGGATTTGAGTATGTGACTGTTGAGAGGCATCCTTACTATAGTTATATGGATTCAACTTCTGGAAAACTTGAGCCAGCATCCGGGGCTCGAGCTAGTATTCCAGGTGAGGACTATTGGCCTGAAGGAACTTCCAGCCGGGTTAGAGCTGCTAGGGCTCCTCAACCAGCTGGTGAGTCTTCGAGTTTCCCTTCCTATGGGAAAAATCCTGGGAGTAGGAGAAAGAAGAATCGGAAAGCAACTGAGGATAACGTGACTGTTGTTGAAACGAGTGATGAAGTTTCGGATTCTGAGGATAGCTCTGAAGAAGAGGAAAACGATTCCTCTGACGGGTTTGTTGTCTATGACAACGAGTTTGGGAGAGAAGAAGAGGAGACTGGTTTTGAATTAGACAAAAAGCTTGGACGGCCACATCCTTTTATCGATCCTACAAAAAAGAAACAGATTGAAAAGACACTCACTGGCGATGAGTCGTGGTGGAACTGGAGGAAGCCGGAGAAAGAACAATGGTCTAGATGGCAAAGAAGACGTCCTGATGTCGAAACGGTCAGTCCTTACAATGATTTCTGTGTTTGACTATATGCCTGTTTGCATAATGTTTGATACATTATGTTATATTTTTTGTTGTAGGTTTTTCTCAAGGCAATGGCAGAAACAGGACAAGTTAAGCTCTATGGGAAAGAACCAACACTCACGGAAACTTCTCTTTATAGAGCAAGAAGGCATCTTTTCAAAGAGGAGAGGTATCTCTAATCTAACGAGTTAACATCAGTTTTATTAGGACATTTTTTGAGTTTTCTTTCTCTCAGGCTGCAAGCTGAGCGGGAGAGATTAGCAAAAGAAGGTCCCATGGCTTTTTATTCTGAATGGGTAAAAGCATGGAAGAGAGACACTTCACGAGAAGCTGTACAGAAACATTTTGAAGAGACAGGTGAAGATGAAAACACACAACTGATTGAGATGTTCTCTCATCAAACAGATCGAGAATACAGGATAATGATGGGAACTGATATTAGGATCAAGAGAGATCCTTTGGCAATGCGGATGAGGGAGGATCAAATTAAACAAAGTAAGAAACTTTAAACAGTTATACTAACTCGTCATGGATATATTCAACTGTTCAATTATCTTTCTCGTTTCGTGCAGTATGGGGCGGGGATCCTGTTTACCCGACAATCAACTACATTCAAGATCCCAATGCGGTTATGGATTTCAGAGGACCTGATTTTCATGAGCCGACACCAAATATGCTTTCTTATCTAAAGGAGGTAAGTCTGTTTTGCTCAAACCAACGATCCTTATCGTTCCTGGTCTGATTGTTTTCTTTGTTTCTTGTTTGATCAGAATGGCAAAGTTATCTCAAGAGAGATGCATGAAGCACTACTGACAAAAGAGAAAACCGAGCAGCTCGAGGTAAAATGACCAATCTTTTAATTCTCTCTCACACAACTCTCATTGAGAGATTTCAGGGTTTTTGTTTGATAAATTGTGTATGAATGCAGGTGCCTGACATTGATGATGCAATGGCACAAGCTGTTGATATTGGTGAAAACGATGTTTGTATCATCAATTACATTAGATGGTTTTCTTCTTCATCATTGTTTCTTGATGTTATCATGCTCTGAGACATCTCCGGACGTTTTCTATTGACAGGATGAGGAAGATGATGCAGATGTAGAAAAAGTCGACGAGAAAGTGCCCAGGAACTGGAGTGTCTTGAAGAGCACCCCTGAGCTTCGAACCGCCAAGGTAAAAGCCACATTCTACTTGAGCCGCCTTTATAATTTAAATGTGTTGTGTGTTGACGTTATGTGTTTGCTTTTCTATTCAGCCTAAACCAAAGAAGGAAGGTCGGATGTCTCTAGACGAGGCCGTTGATGATTCTGAGAACTTAACCGATTTTCTCATGGACTTTGAAGAGGAGGCTGATCCTTAGACCTGGTTTTTTTTGTGTTTCTTTCAAGTCCAGTGTAAAGACGTTATTAATCATTTAGATTTTATACTTGAAAAATTGAGTTTATTTGGGGCGAGAGTAACATTTTTGGAATGTTTTGAGTTTTGAAAAAGGATTGTATCATATGAAAAATATCAATTCTATACTTGATTGCGTTGCATGTATCATGTACGGAGTGTAATGTTAACTAGTGCCTCCGACTGCGACATAGTTCAGCTTGGGTTTTGGAAGATTGTTTGAATCAGTAAAATCTGTTAAGAAAACAAGACCTAAACCGAACTCGCAAGGAATGATTTCACAATTACTATCACTGTCTATTTTTCTTTCCATCTATGTTGTGTTTGAAATGAAAGCCACAACTTGTCCAACATTATTATCTCGTGAAAACGAATTGGACAAAACAAAATCCTACAAATGGAATGGAATGAAATTGAAACCTCATCATGTTTACGAAGATGCTTCGGTGTGTATAGAGAGAAACATTTCTTAGTCTCACTTGTTTCTCGTAATGACTCTATGGGTCAAGTCAATTAGTGCTCGCCTCGATCTTTTGACATCTTCGTTATCTGTTTCAGGTAGTGACCCGATAGCAGCTGCTGCGAGATTAGCATGTTCCATGGCTAATTCTCTTGCCCTCTGTATTCCCTTGCTCTTCCCAAGATACTCTAAAGCCTGTTGGGATTATCATATTAGAGACTTTGAATACGTATTAGAGATTTTAGGAGTTTTGGTTCTTTCAAACTTACAATGTCAACATTCGTTGGATCTTTTTCAACTCGATCAACAACTTCACGTAGTTGAGGAAATTCTTCCATGGCAAAGAGGATTGGAGCTGTTATGACTCCATGGCGGATATCTGATAAAGATCCCTTTCCGAGAGAGGCAGACGTCCCCGTAAAATCAAGAATATCGTCTATCAATTGGAATGCTAAACCCTGAAGAATTAATAACTAATCAAACATTTGCAAAAAAAATTAGTTACAATGGAGACAAAGTTTTCAGAAGATGACAACGAACCAGATTCCTCCCATACTCAAAAGCTAACACGGCAACTTCTGTTGTTTGTCCAGTGAGAACGGCAACCGCTTTGCAGCTGTTAGAGATAAGAGATGCTGTCTTATAATATGTCTTCTGCATGTAGTACTCCATACTGCAGTCATGAAAAAAAATTCATATTTGCATGAACAATCACAATTTAATATAATATCCATTTCCTACAAGTCGCAATGATTGGGTTATGATTGGAAAATTGACCCTTGTTTTAACTCTCAAACATAGATTGTAGTATACAAGAATTGAGTAGTCTTTTATTATGGCTATATTGACCAGAGAAGAAGATTTTTTACCTATAACGCTGCTCGGTTGTACTAGTTATTTCCATGGTTTCACCGGTAACAAGATGTTCTACAGCAGTTGCAAGTAACGCTACAACCTACAAAAGAGAGACACAGTGAATATGTCTGGCTTCAAAGAAATGATAATTAATTCTATCAAGACTCTATCACGGCAGGTTCAAAAAAGCCTATCAATCGCTGTATCTTAAAAAAGTAATGGTTTCTTGGACAAAAAATATGAGGGTATAGGTTTCATGGTTTTCTTTTACCTCAGTGTTTTTTAGAGCAGCGAGAGCCCCACAAGCCCGGGAGAGCAAGAAGTCTCCTGCTAATACCGACATCTACAACGTGAAGCCAATTTTGATCTTCATATCTAATTGTAGCACAATCGCCAAAAAACAAAATTAATCATGTCTTAGACAGTAGCTTCTACTGTCAAGTGAGTACCTTGTTACCCATTACAACATTCAAGGAACCAACACCACGCCTTGTATCAGCATCATCCAAGACATCATCATGCAGGAGGCTTGCAACCTACAGTAGAATGACCCAAGCATTACTAACTGGAAAAACTAAAAAGGGGAGGATACTGGATCTTGATTTTTAATGAGTGTTATGAGTAAACTCACATGTATCATTTCAGTGATTTCAGCAATACCCCGTTGCCTTACGCGTAACTCTGATGTGACTATATCTGCTGATTCACCAACCAATACTTCCGGTACACGTACATTCAGAGCTGTCGCCATCAACAACAAAATCTACAAACATGAAACCAGAGTGGTTATGATACATAGAGAGAAAATGAATCTGAACATAAAGACAAGATATGGAAATGGAAAAGACATTATGGTCATTACAGTTGAACGGAACTGTTTCCCTTGCACACCCCTTTTGAAGAAGTACTCAGCTGCAGAGGCAAGCTTCGGAACCTGAACAGCAGAATATAAATACAAATAAAAATAGAGATTAGCTTCAGAGCATAAAATCCAGCAGCAAATAAGCTTTCTCCGCACCTTTATGCGCCCAATGAGTACGAAAGAATGAAAAAAAGGCCACTCACCTCAGCGACTACCATCTCTCTCAACTTATTACTAAGAAGTGACAGCTCATCGGCAACAAGCGAAAACGGGTCAAGCTCCTCCTAGGAAAGGACAATCTTACTCTTTCAGCAGTCGAAAAAGAAAAGAAGTTTCAGCAATAAAAAAAAACATGGCCCAACTGTATGAGATCAGTAACAAACAATGAGAATAGACTAAGAAACTAAACATTAGGGAGTTGAGAGATTTTTCTCATACAAGTGAAGCAATGTCCAAACGTGAAGTATATGTGAAAAGATCAACAATAGAGTAAGGATCATAGTGAACTAAGTAAGGGAAATAAGAACGAACCTCAACTAAAGAGCTGCTCTGATGATATAGTTGATGACTAAATCCACCAAAAACCGGAGATTTCAATGAATATGTTGTTCTGCAAACGTAACCCTACTAAAACATCACAAAGAAATAACACATTGGTTAGGTCACCGATTCTATATTACACAAACAATAGTTTCAACCATTTTCTTAACCCCCTTTGTCACACACACACAGGTAAAACAGCCTGATTCATCCCCAAATAGGATCCAAAAAAAATTCCATGGAAAAAACTTTCTCAGTACATTACTAAACGTAGAAAGTGAACACTAGCTTTAGCTGATAACTCCATTATGTTCCAAACGACAAAAATAAAAAGAAAAGGAAAAATTTTTAATTCAAACAAATTCCCAAAATAATAGATGGGCAAAATAAAAACGAAACCTTTATTCGAAAAAACACCACACCCATGGTGGGTAATGATTAGAGAACTAACAACACAGATCATAAATCTATACATCTCTACAAATTGCAACTTCTAAAACCCTAATCACTAATCAGTGTATCTTTCGACGCGCATAAACGGAAAGAGAAAAAAAAAAATGATAAAATAACCTTGTGTGTAGAGACGTCAGAACAAGAGTGACCCTGATCGGTGAAGATAGAGAGACGATGAGAAGCAATAGACTGAGAGCAACCATAGAAGCTACGGTTCCTCAGAAACTTTGAAGAAACCCGTGAAACAGCCCTCGTGAATATCATTCTTTACGGATCCAAACAGAGGCAAAAAAAAAGAAACAGAGTGACTTGTTCTCTCGTTTGCGAATTTATTATTGTGTGAATCTGAAATCGAAGAAGACGAAGAACCCAACTTAGTCAAGAGAACCCAGCCGACTCACTCAGGGCACTAAAAACTTATTAAATGACGAAGACGAACCTCAGCCATGAAACTGTTTAGTAAAATTATTGCATTTTTTTTTAACTTTTACCAAGTTTAAAGTCAAAATGTTATACCCCCAAGAAGCCCAATCTGGCAAAAAGCCCACTGTAAGCCCAATTTGGTTTTACATTAAACATTTCAATAGAGTTACAATTGTTTCAGAGAGACATTATTTATGGAAGCAGCAATGTTAAAATACAAGCTATGAACACGATGATCAGTAGTAAACATTTGCCACCACATATACAATAAAAATATTTTATACGTTTGCCACAGAAGAAGGATTTGTGAGTAATAATTGCTCGAACTCTTCATCAGTGCTCTTAAGCATCAATGACAATGGCAACTCTAAACCTCTCTCCATTGATTCTATGTGTCTTGGCTTTATCCTTTTCTCTAGACTGAAGGCAAAATACTGAGGGAACTCTTTTAGATTCTCTAGTTTTCCTTTGATCCCACTCATAAAGTAATCAAGCTTTGGTTTGAAGTTGTTCTCTATGCTGAATGTGAATAATGCTGGACATCGTAGTATCATTCCTATCGCTTCTGATCTTGAGTACCCTATACTCTCCAAGAATCTGACCAACAAATCACAATACTATAAAGTCTTTAATCTAATCAATACCACTAGTAACATTGGAGAAAGCAGATGAATATTTTACCTAAGCTTTGGGATGAGAGTGTGTTCGACACTAGAGACTAATAAGATAGGGTCTTGGTAAGCAAGAGCGTCAAGATCGTCGAAACCAAGTCTTCGCAAGTAGAACAAAGCAGGCTTGAGCTGGTCTTCTACGCTGCTAATGAGGAGCCTTGGGCATTTCTTGATCACTCTTCTGAACGAATTCTCAGGGACATTGAGATCATTCGACAGGAACATGAAGACAGGGTTGAGTTCTGTTCTGATGTCGGAAGTGAGGATAGTAGGACACATCCCCAAGATTCTTGGGAGGTCATTTGGGTAGATTCCTCTAGATTGGAGGAAATGGAGGACGGATTCAATGGAGTCAAGGGAGGCTGAGCGGAGAAATGGGTTGAGAGAGAGGGCTTTGCCTGAGTCAATTCCCATGAGCTCGAGACAGAGGATCTTCTCTTTCATCTGGAAGGTTACGGCCTGATCGGCAACAGAGAAGAGAGGGTGGCTATGGAGATTGGTTTTGATGGACGTGGGTTTGGTGGATAAGTTTGTGGGTTGAGGTTGTTGTGGACATGAAGGTTTCTTTGGGGAAATGTAGAGGGACGAGCTCAGAGCTGCAGACATGGTGGAAGTGATCAGAGAGAGAGAGAGAGATGATGATGTGGTCTTTGGATGGTCTGAGGAAGAAGAAGAAGAAGAAAGAAGAGTGTGAAGGGTAAGGTGGATTATTGCCACGTGGCACTATAAAGTGTCGTGATTGGTGAGATGAGATTGCAAAAATGTTTTATTTTCTGTAGTTTGGATAATCCAAAAAAGACATCCAAACACGTGGCACTCCTTCTTGTACAATGATTGGCTCATTTCAGATTACAATTCGTCCTTCAGTGTTCCCATTAGTTTGATCTTCTGTAGATAGTTGTCTGTCATTTTTTCTTGATGTTCTTATTAGTTATTAAAATGCATAGCTTTGTGACTGGGTTCACATACTTCGCCACAACAACATAAATGATATGATCATGTCAGAGTTTTACTAAAAGGGCCGGTTTCAAGTTCAGTTGATAAAATAAAAACAATGAGCAAAATCAAACAGAGTAAAACAGAGAAGGGATTTATTCATATCCTGGAAGGAACTGAGAGAGGAGGCGAAACCAGGCCACACTCGCCGAAGTTGAGAAGGATACAGTCTTTGATATATAAAAAATTGGAAAGACTCCAACCTAAACCAAGTTTTATATACATCAAATTAATTTTCTTACTACTGTTTAGACTTAAGAATAACAAAACAGATTCTAAATATATAAAGAAACTCAAGTTCCATTTATACAAAACAGTCGGCAACAATTTCATTTTTAAATCTAATTTCATTTTCAACCATTGAAGTTTAAACTAACGATATTATCTTTATGATCTCATTACCAACTTTAACGACAAAATGCACAAGAAGGCAAGATACAATGACACCAAAAGGTTGACTAAATTTTGCCGCATTTGTCCAACAACAAATAAAATTAAACTAGACTAAAAACTTTGTCGTTTGATATCTCGATTAAACCGTTGGATGAAATCTTCGACTCGTCTGTTTAACTCCTCGTTCGACATCTTCGAGAACTCCTCCGACTCTTCTCTTACATTCTCCCACTTCTGCGTCGCCTTTTCCATCTCCTCAGCCTTCTTCCCCTTGTGAACAACCATCCATTTCGAGCTATCCCATTGGCTTCGATCGTAACTTTTAGGTCTATGTTTGATCTCTTGATGACGACGTTCCTTAGTTATCATTGACACGCGACCACGAGCCTTATCCGACTTGCTTCTCCCGTACGGTTTAGAGTTAACCAGCTTTCTTGCGTAATTTTCTTCTTTAGTAGCAGTTTTATGAATATTTGGCTCGGTCACTGGCTCGTATTTTTCAATAGCTATGTTTCTCGGTTGGTTCTCACTTACCACTTGTACGGTTCGCTCAGGAACTTTCGCTTCCTTGTTAGGTGTATACCGATGTTGTATATCTTTCGCTCCCACGGCTTCTTCTTGTTTCACACTACGGTTCTTGATATCTTCCGCCAAACTCACTCCATATCCCGCGTTTTCCAGTCTAGGGTTTTCTCTTGCATCGTTTCTCATCGCGGCCATGTATTCTCCGTGAAAATCGTGATCCTCTTTAGCGGTGAATGCACCGTAATCAGCAGCGATGATGATGATAAGTGCGTTGGAGATAATGAACAAGATCTTCGTGTCGTTGAATACCGAAGAAGGAGACACGTCGAGAACGCAGAAGCACAAAATGTAGATGAAGATAGATAAGAGGATTGGGAGCAACGAAGAGTACAAGTTGTTGTATTGTTTCTTGGGCTTGCAAGGCTCGAAAATAGGGTTTTCAACAACATACGAGGGCATTTCTGTCATTTTGGGAGATTGGTCTTGATGAGTTGGGCATTGGGTTTGAGGATGAAGGCTTGTAGAGTGTGTTTGATCTTTGAATTGGTCATGGTCGGAGCTCTTTATATATTGAGGTCATATGTCTGAATTATTGAGCTTATGGATTTTCTAATTTACCCTTGTCATCAACTACTATATCTTACTTGCGGATCCTGCCACGATTCGCTATTTGTCGTTTCATGTTGATTTAACTTTGAGTTACGTGGATTTAACACCCAATCGTCCTTTAGCAAGTAATATCCAATACTTTAATCCTTGATTTACTTTTCGTTTACCTGAAAATATCCATTAATTAATTTTAATACTATGTAATTTAGGATAGGTACAACATTAAAACTATTGTCTATATTGGGTGATGTAAGCAACTCGCAAAAAACATTTTTAGTCAAGGTACAGAGGCTTTGGTACTGCATAAACGTCGACAGGTCATCATGTGACAACAACACATATCCGTAATTTTTACTTTACTATATGTTTATACATTACATTAGGTACCTTTGAGATGTACAATATAAGAAAAAATGTACCACGCTTTGACAGCACAACAAAGTAAAATAAAACAACGATTATATGATGCCTTTGCTTCCACGTATCTATAAAAGTGAATTCTATTTTGTTGCATCATCTAATGAACCAAAATTTACTTATATAGTAAGATAAAAATATGAAGATTCAAATCAAAATGATTGATCTGAGTTTATCCGTTTCTTTCTCCGGAGTGAATAAACTCCAATGAATTTTTAAATCTTTCAAAGTTTTACATATATTGCAGTAATTTTTCATGAACTATCGTGGTTATCGACTAATCACTCACACTTTGTATTGTCAGCAGTTTAAACATGGGTTATGTGTATCATAAGAAGCCAAAATAGGTATATATCATATGAATATCATCAGACAAAAGTAACTAAAACTAAAAATTTTGTTTGACTATCAGCTTGTTCGTTAAGCCAACAAGCCGTAACGTGGCAATAGCGAAGTTCATGTGATCTCACACGTTGGCGGCTGGTCTAGACTTCATCCTACAAGCGTTATTATTACCTTAACTTGTCCTGATGTCTCGACTATTCTTGCACGTTTATTATCTACTATTTATTATTGCCTTTAGCTTTTGTCCTTTTTAACCATCATGTCTTTTTTGTTTTTCCCCCAACTCTTTTGCATTAGTTATAAATTAATTTGTTAAATTGGTACAAATCTAAAGATGTGTAGAGTAGTGTATCTTTCTTTAAAAAGATTGTGTACAATGGGTCTAAAATTTAGGCTAACTATAACTTTATGAAACCTTATTGAAGAAGATAACAAGAACGCAATTAATGTTCTCAAAACCTATTAGATTGAATTTCCTAAATTAAAGTCAGAAATTGCGGGTTTTTATTTTCATTCAACATCTTCAACCTTTCGTTGAACCTTTTTTTTTGAAAAAGTTTTTAATCATTCATAAATCTAAATGTATTATTACGAGCATATTCAATGCAGGTAAAATCTTACAATTCAAATAACAGTGCTCTCTGCGCTGTTTTAGATAGTCTAACGCAATTGTTATGAAGTCCAATGTGACACATATCTTCAACTAGTGGGACAGCCAGGGATACTATGTACATGAGGGAAAACTTATAGGTGATGTCATGAAGACTCGACGGTTTGACATAATATCTAGACGAATTTTGTGTATGGATGTTTCTCGCACCATTAGCACTCCGCAACGCGATTTGGAGAAAAACTATGTCGGCATGAAGTTCACATCCTTCTTTGTAAAAGATGATTTATAGTGAATATTATGCCGATTTATCTTACCAAATCATTTAGATATAAATAATATCTAACAATAATACGTTGACCGATTAAAGTGAATTTGATTATATATATATATACACACATACTTTTATATGAAAATAATTACTCTGATGTCTTCAAACCTATCGTTATAACTTGAAATTGTTCTCATGTTACTAGATATATCCATATAAGGTAGCTAGAAGCTAAAAGTTCTGAAAAATCTGAAAAATCGGAAAAATTGCTGAAACTTAAACACAAATTGCTGAAAAATCTGAAACTTTAAAACTCTAAAGCTAACTAACTAAGGGCGTTCTAAACACGAAACAAAAAAAACCCAACACACACAATTGGATTATGTCGCAGCCAAAAAAAAAAAAGAAGAGATAAAAAAATTGAAATAAATAAAATAGTGCTATAGGGAACGATGGTAAGGGCAAGTTGCTTGAATCCGAACATTTCGTTTCTGAAGAAAACTCCGAAGAGATCTCTTCATAGAGGCCTTTTGACGATGTATTGTGGTGATACTGTTTGTGATCATCGGAGGATCCGAACCGTCTGAACTTCTCAACGATGATCCCACATCTCTACTCGCTAAAGATAGGATAGCTTTAGCCTCAAGATGGGTAAGATCTGAAGAAATACACATGTGCCCGTTGTAGAAAATGGTTAGCATCTGTGATTCTTGCTTTGGTTGTGAAATTTCAGAGCTGCTTGATTCTTCCACCCTTCAAAACCATTCATAATATAAACTATATCAGTATCATTTGTAAATTGAGTTTAACTCATATAGTACAGATTAGGCATAGAGAGAAAGAAACTCACGAGGTATTGAAATCAGAATCATAAGAAGACGGGGATAGGCGAAGTTCCAAGTCGCATTTTGTTTGCATCTCCATCTCTTTAGTTGTGAGTAAAAAAAGGCTTGTGGAGTTTTTGATGATGATGCTGTGATTTTGTGTCAGTCTATTGATTTTATATATGTGTGTGTGCGTGTTGTGAATGTGTTGTGGTCGAAAAGAGAGAGAGAGAGAGAGAGAGAGAGAGAGGAGATAAGGATAGACAAAAAGCTGGCAAAGAGAACAGCGAAGTTTGGACAGAACACAGCTTTACATTTCTGTTTCCTTCGCTCTCTCTCTTTCCACACGTGTAAAATGCTTCTTGTGTGTCTTTTACTTTTTTTTTTCATTTGTTAACTTCCAATTTTTTATATTTTAAATCTATTTTTGTTTCTTGTAAACCCTTTAAAAAGAGAAGAATCTTTTTAAACAATTCATTGTACAATTCTTTTGGGGGTTGTTAAGAAACAGAGATCCGCTATATACTAATTTGGTCTTTAAATTAATTTGGATACATCCTTAAATAACAGAGTTTCTTTTGGGGGTTCTAAACTAATTTGGTTTTGAGACAATTTGTATAAGATCTTACGCTAAGCTCCATTAACAAATACTGTCGACTGTTAAGTGCCTGCTTTCAAAGTTGTAAATCACTAAAAAAAACTCGAAGATGTTTCATTCTTTAAGAAAATTGGAGTATTTTTTTTCGTAAAAATGTCAAGTAGAGTAATAATATCATGAAAAACAACTTCACTTTTGTTTGGTCACTATGCACCGTCGGATTATTAATAAACTATTTGTCATCATGAATAATGATTCTGCAATCAGATTTGAGGTTTGACAAAGAAGGTTAAATTCACGTGGGAAATGCCAATATACAATGTTTGGTTTTGTTTGTTATTTTTTTTTTTGCGCGCACCATACAATGTTTGGTTTTTAAAAGGAAAAAACATATTTAGTTTTTTTTTTTTTTTTTTGTCGAAAAACATATTTAGTTTTTTACGATCTCAAAGTGTGGAACTGAAACGACTAGTGAGCATATGTACACATTCATTTAAGATCTCAAAAGAATTAAAAAGTTTAAGACATGTAATTAGTTTTATGAAGACTTTGAATTAAATATTAAAGTTTTTCACCAAAGTTTTCTACCAAATCTTTGTAATTAAGACCATTTTCAATGGTTTTTTTTTAAAAAAAATTGAAAAACTCTATAATAAAGGTAAATTTTACTCCAACCTACCTTTATTATCACTTCTAAAATAGATATTGTTATTTTTTTCTATATATAGAGAAATTCTATTTTTGCTTTTACAAATAGAAAAAATATAGCAATTTATATTTTAAGGGTGAGAGTATATATGGATTGAAGCAAATTTACCTCTAAAATAGAGATTGCTATATTTTACTCTATTTTAAAATAAAAATATAGTAGGGTTGAAGCAAATGTTGCTCTATAATAGAGTTTTGATTCTAAAGTAAAGTGGAGTTGGAGATATCCTAATAAAATTTGTTAAAAATAATAATAATTTTCTGCGTATAAGATCTTAAGCTAAGCCCTATTAACATTATGTGCCTGTTGAGTGTTAACAAAGTTGTAATCACCAAAAAAAGAGATATTTTATTATTTTTTTTAAAAAATTGGAATATTTTCACATATTTCACTTGATGAATAGTTTAAAACATGATTCTGCCATCAATTAGAATTTAGGGTATCAATAGTAATGAAGAAATCTGACTAAATTTAGTTGAATTTATTTGTGATTTTTATAATTTAGCTGAATAATTCAAAGTTCAAATGGTAATCAAGGAAAATGGCTGAATTTTGTAAAAACTAACTAATAAAATTAGAAATTAGAAACAATATTAGTTAACTATACTAGTTTTAGTTATTAAATAACAAAGAAATATGGAAACTTGTAAAAAATTAGGTTGAATTTTGGCAAATTTTGAAGTTATTTTATATAAAATCAATTTACCAAAACGTAAATCTGACTTATGTTCTTAAATTAATAAAATCATTTCAGAATTCTTAAAAATACAAATTATAAGAAAAAACAATAACTTCGAAAATATTTTGTTTTTTTTTTTTTTTTGATAAAATGAAATTATTATATTTATCCAACTTACAAATAATTTAGTAACAACTTTTACTATTGAAATTAGTTTGTATAGTTTCAATAATAATTTAGTTTTAAAATAAATATAAAAAGAATTAAAAACGAAATATTTAAAAATTCCTCAAGTTTTGCGAATGATGTAACATTTTTTCCCCTCCAAATTCCTTAACATTTCCATAAAAAATATGTTATCGTTAACAATATTTAGTTTCTATAAGAAAAATCGTATTTAGTTTTTACGATCACATCACAAATATGGAACTGAAACAACTAATGAGTACACACCGACACAAGTACACCTTAGTTTAAGATCTTTGACTTCAATTTCTATCTCTCCCCTCTATTCGTAATAGGGGATAAGGTGGATTCCATCATGGGTCTTATAGCATTTGTAATTATTGGATTCTGTCTTACCACGAGTTTATCGTTGGTTTAAGAAGGCTCTGAAATCCAAAAACCCCAAGATAAGGAACACGACATCGAGATGCACATCACCAACGCTAGCAACAACCACTCAACCTCCTCCGATGACCGAAGAAGCTCCTCCGATGATCCAAGTGGCTCCTCCGATGATCCTTCAATTGTTAGTCCAATTTTTTAAAAAATTGGAGTATTTGTATATTAAGAATGTCAAGTGGAATGAATATCATGAAACATAACTTCACTTTGTTTGGTCACTATCCACTACCACTATTGTATTATTTAATAAAATGATTTATTGTCATCACGTGATTTGGTAGATTACTTGTTTTGTAAACCACATGTTTCTTCACTCGATAAATAGCTCTAAATCGTTTAGCATGATTCTGCCATCAGATTTTGGGTTTGGCCACATACCATACCAAACAAAGAAGGTTAAAACCCAAGTGGGAAATGCCAATATACAATTGTTTGGTTTTCAACAGAAAATGGATCTCAAAAGTATGGTGGAACTGAAATGACTAATGAGCACATTTAACTTATGATCTCATCAATTTTTTTTTTTTTTTTTAAAACAATGCGCACATGTAATTGGTGCTATCGATATGAAGACGTACCGAAACGTCTTCGAATTATATATGAAGTTCTTCATCAAAAATTTATACCAAACCTGTTTATTTTATATAATTAACTAACAATAACAATAATATACACACACATTCAAAAAAAAAAAAAAAAATGATATACAATATACTTAAGGGCCGGGAACATGTTAATGAAAAACAAATGACGAAGGTTTATTGTTAAAATGATTGAGACACCGACAAAAAAAATAATTTGTTTTGATCTTTGCTTTTCAAATTTCTTAATTTTTTAAAATTTCCTTTGATTCTATTTCTATAAAATTCAACTTTAGAAGCATCTCATTTTTTATTTTATTTTTGCTAATAAAGTTTAGAATTACAACAACAAAAAAGAAAAAAGTTTATGTAGAGTCACTGATATCATCAAATTCATTAAACAAGTTTTTAGTAAACTACACTTTTGAATAAGATATGTCTTTTATAGTGAACGAAACACTGACAAAAAAACTTATATATATATATATGTATAATTTTTTTTTACATCAAAAAAATCAGCTCGTATGAACCAATCGAAATAAAAGTTGTTTACAAACAAAACATGATGCAGAGATGTACGCGTTTAGTGTGCCAAAGAATCCGCACTTACATTTGCATTTTGTGAAAATAAATGTAAAGAAAAAGAAGAAAACTCCTCCCTATCAATCTTAATATCCTAGAGGTAAGTTTTAAACACTAGAAGACATTATCTTCACCAAATGTGAGCAATTTATTATTACACATACAAAAAAAATAAACGAATGTATTAGCTTAATAATTTTGAGTTGAACAATGTTGTAAAATCAAAAGTGGGTAAGTGCAATTTAGTTGGTTCAGGTGGAACTACCAAAATACAAAATTAGGCAAATTAGATTACGGTCACTATACCGGCAATAACCGGATTCTATCAGATTTTATATATGAATCGATTTATCCGCTCTTGTTTATGTGTTCTAACACTTGTCAGTATTGATTTTTTTTTTTTTTTTTCCTCTCTTTGATTTTTCTCGGAACAATGTCTGCGATACTCCAAGGAGCTGGAGCTGCAGCTGCAGCGGCTCTTTCGCCGTTTAATTCTGTCCATTCCAACAAACTCGTAGCTCCTTCTCGCTCTTCTCTTTCAGGTTCGCCTCCCTGACTCCCTGCTTTTTTGTTTGTGTCGATTTCGAATATAGGGAACGACCGAACTATCTGATTTTAGGGATGAAGTCGCTTAGCTTTTTCTATGAATTTTGGTAAAGATGTTATGATGGAGATCTTATGATCTCAGGTATGAATTTATGGGGGATTTTTTTTTGATGTAGTGAGGAGTAAGAGATACATTGTGGCTGAATCTGATGATGGGACTAATCAAAGCTTTGGTTCTTCTAGCCTCATTGCTCGTCGTTCTCAGCCGTTGATGATACCAAATGCTGTTGTTGCGGTATGTATGTGTTTATTTTTGTTGGATTTGTATCTTTTTTTCTATTCTTAAGAATCTGTAATGGATCTTTTGATGGTGGGGGTTCTCGATTTCTGTAGACGAAGGCGGACACTGCTTCCAGTTCCACCTCATCAAAGTCTGGGTATGTTCTGCATCCTTTGTTACTTTCTTACTTATGACCATAACATTGGATGTTAACTGAGGGGAACAAGTTCTCTCTTGTTTGCTAGTTCAGGCTCAGGGCTAATCTGTAGACTATAGTGCATTAGATATATGATACTGTTTAGACTGGTTAGATTCATCATGTTTGATTTATGCAAATGCCTTAAGTCTGGTGGTGTCAGATGCGGTCAATTCTAGATTATGTTTGAATCTCTGTTCAAAAGAGCCATACTTTGGAGGATCTCCACAAGTGGTAGTCCTCAAATTGATAACATCTAATTTTATTAAGTAATTGCAAAGACTGTGCTTTTCCATTGAAAACTATTACTCTATTAGGTGGACATTCTCAAAGCTGTGCTTTTCCATGGAAGCTTTGACATTCATGCATTTAGCTACTTTCCTTCATGAACACATGTTGTCTCCTAGGAGCATTTTGAATACCGCTGTACTAGTAGACAAACTGAACAGTTTCCGTGAAAAAGTCTCAAAGAGTGACTTCAAAAATATTTCAATTGTTAGTTAGAGCTTGTGTCTCTAAGTAATTTATGTGACCCTACACCTGATATTTGTATCTTCATTCTCAAAGCCTAAAAAAATTCATGCGATGATGTTTTACATATTCACTTATGCATCTATTGTTCCAGTAGCACATCTCTTGATCTTGCCTCCGTATTCCGTAAGATAAACCTATTTCCATTTCAGAGGCTTATTCCTCTTGCCTCAACATAAGCATAACTAATTGTAGCTATAAAACCTGTGCAGACATGAGCTATTGCTTTTTGAGGCTCTTCAAGAAGGTCTAGAAGAAGAGATGGACAGAGATCCACATGTATGTGTCATGGGTGAAGACGTAGGCCATTACGGAGGCTCATACAAAGTAACCAACGGCCTAGCTGACAAGTTCGGCGATCTCAGGGTTCTGGATACTCCAATTTGTGAAAACGCCTTCACTGGTATGGGAATTGGAGCCGCCATGACAGGACTAAGACCTGTCATCGAAGGTATGAACATGGGGTTTTTTCTCTTAGCCTTCAACCAAATCTCCAACAACTGTGGCATGGTTCACTACACATCTGGTGGTCAATTCACTATCCCGGCTGTAATCCGTGGGCCTGGTGGTGTGGGCCGGCAGCTTGGAGCCGAGCATTCCCAACGGCTTGAGTCTTACTTCCAGTCAATTCCTGGGATCCAGATGGTGGCTTGCTCAACACCTTACAACGCTAAAGGATTGATGAAAGCGGCAATTAGAAGCGAGAATCCTGTGATTATATTTGAACACGTTCTGCTCTATAACCTTAAGGAGAGTATCCCGGACGAAGATTACATCTGTAATCTGGAAGAAGCGGAAATGGTCAGACCAGGTGAACACATCACTATACTGACGTATTCCAGGATGAGGTACTGAATTACAACCTAAAAGCTTTTCTTACTTGAAATGGAAACAAAATCCAGAACTAAGAGAATACTTGTATCAGGTACCATGTAATGCAGGCTGCAAAGACGCTGGTAAACAAAGGATATGATCCAGAGATTATCGACATTAGGTCGTTGAAGCCTTTTGATCTCCAAACAATTGGAAACTCCGTGAAGAAGACACACCGGGTTTTGATTGTAGAGGAATGTATGAGAACGGGAGGAATCGGAGCCAGCTTGACAGCTGCCATAAACGAGAACTTTCATGATTACTTGGATGCTCAAGTGATGTGTTTGTCTTCTCAAGATGTTCCAACTCCTTACGCCGGTACATTGGAGGAATGGACGGTTGTTCAACCAGCTCAAATCGTCACTGCCGTCGAAAAACTCTGCCAGTAATATTTCCTTTTTTACAGTGACTGTTTTTACGTTTTGTTTTCCTTTGTTTGTCTTGGATGAATAAGACTAAATGTTTCAACGTACTTGTAAACAATTCTATAGATTACTTCCATATTTCACCATACTTTATTTGACAATAACAAATTGTAACAACGTCTTCATCACTTACACTAATCAAAAATTAAAAATCAACAAAATATATAATTAAGGTAATGAGCTTATTCGTAATTCTTGCCGACGAATATACTCAAAGAAGGAGGGTATAACTGACATTTACCATTTGATATTTGACATTTCATAAGCTAAACTCTATCGTTGATTGAGGGAAGAGTCGAAAGGGGTGAGATACAGAGTCGGAGACATCAGAGAAAGAGAGAGAGAGAGAGATCAGTCAATGGCGGCGATAACAAGCGCGGTGATCGCAATAGCCGGAATAATCTTGGGATGGATAACGATAGAGTTAGCTTGTAAGCCTTGCCTGGAGTCAGGACGTGAAGCTATCGACAGATCTCTCAACCCGAATTACGATCCCGACGACGAAGACGTCGTCGACACATCTTCAGGTCTTCGTGCTCCTCTCATCACAAATACTCCTCCCGATAACTCCGATCCTGATCCATCCACCGCGATCAAGTCAGTCTGATCTGACGCAACCTTTGTGATAACCTCTCTCTCTCTCACTCGTTTTAAAAAATGTTTGCCAATTTCAGTTGATTTGTGCAATTTTCCATTGGAATGCTTGTGTTTTTTTTGTTTGTTTGTTATTAGTTTCAAAGTATAATATTAAGAAACAATTCAAGATCTATCAATATTATGAAACAATTCGAGATCTATCAATATGATTAAGGTTCGTTCTTGTTTTGGGGACGAATTGTGACTTTTTCTTTGTTTGATCAGCACGAGGCCACAAGCACTGTTTCATCCTTGTGTTACATAAAAGTTAAAACCATGGCTCACTACATTGTATCAAGTTAGATATTTGAAGTTGTAGGTTGTGTGGTAGTAGGCGAGTAGATTTGGACTCTGAGTTTAGTTTAATCGACAAAGAGAACTCGGACCACTGACTAGTACTACAATTCAGTTGAGTGACGAATAATAATAATAACTTGGATACTCCGAATCGGTTGCAATGGTGAACAATTCAAGATATTAACAGTTCGGAATTAGTGTGATTTAAGAACTTAAATTCCTACATAAATTGGCTAATGATGAAATCAGTTATGCCTTCTTTATCATGTTGAAAAGGCTTCATGGGCTTTATTAGTACTGGACTTTAAATATTATGGGCTTTTAACAAACTGAATTTATAATAAACTCCGCTAATTTATCCAATCTCCAAAATTCGAAATTCGAATTCTCTCTCGAAGTCTCTCTCTCTCTTTCACACAATCTAGCAATGGCGCTTTCTGCAGCATTCAAGGAGAGACTAGATCAAATGGAGTTCACCAGAAACCAACGACTCGATCTTCTCCAGGTATCATCAATTTCGTTCCTATCTTCTCTTCGTTCCATTGAATCATCGAGTTTCAATGTCGCTAGACTGAGTTTTAGAAATTCTCCGAGTCGTATAAAAGATATGAGAATCCTATGTTGATCGAGATCTCATGTTGATGAACTGTTGCTTTTAATTTCAATTTCGAAATCAATTTTGAAATCGAAATTTGTGGATTCAAATGGTTTAATCGTTTCTGATTCTAATGTTTTTGATAGGCGGAGAAAGAGTTACAAGTGAACAAATCACAGATTTTAGCAACGAAGCACGAAAGTATACAATCCATAGAACGCAGATGTTTGATGTTAGACCAAAAAATAGCTTCACAAAACCTCAAGATCACAGTTCTCAGATCTAACATTGATGATCTCGATTCCAAATACCAGAACTATATACATCAATTGAGGTTTGATCAATTCTTAGTTTCGTTGATGGTTATTGATATCAATTAATGCGTTTGATTGGCTTTTTTAAAAATGTTGTATTATGGTATTGGATGATATATAGGACACTGAAGAGCGAGGTTGAAGAGCTGAAAGAGTTGGATGAAGAGAGGGAGAAGTACTACAATGTGAAGCGCTTAGAGATGAATGAGTTTATGCAAAACGTTGAGAGGTTTAGGTTAGAGAACCGGTTACAAATCGAGAACCTGAGAAACCGAATCAGAGAGGTAAAGTACTATAAGTCAGTGCTTGGTCTTGGATCTTAAGTAATGATTTTGAGGTTTAATTATGTATCATCGTTCTTTGGACCTTTTCAGCTTAAATCAACGTTTGAAGAAATTCATGAGAAGAACAATTATCTGCTGAATACAGGTTAAGGTATGATCTGTTTCTTAATCACCTAATTCATCATGAAGAAAGATGTATTGTGGGAAATTGCAGAGAAAAGGCCTTTTATATGAGGTTTCCATATGATTTGTATGTTATGATGATTATGAATAAGATGAATGAACCAGTGTAGTTGGTTTACAGAACCATCTTACCACCATTAGTCAATCAAGAACTTGGTTCCTACTTCCTACAGACTACAAAGTCAAAGGGGTTTAGGGTTCAATTGAGCAACAGGAGTGCACTTAAGGTGATGACCCAAGGTCAGGTTTAGTGGCCTCTTCCATGTCAACCTTTTATCTATTGATTCTCCCAGTCCAAGCACTGAACCCATCATTCCAATCTCCACAATAAATAAAGTTTTTTTTATTATTGTTATTTTTTTGTGTGACGATGGCAATTTTATTAAACCGAGATGAATCGAACCAAGTAAACCAATAAAAACCGAAATCGACGTTTTATCTCCAGGGAACCGAACCAAAAGAAGAAAAACCATAAACCCTAAATCCAGCGTCGTTGGCTTGGCGCTCTGAGAGAAATCGAAGCGTAGAGAGAAGAGAGAATATAGAAGAAGAAGATGAGAGTGAAAAGGCAGAAGAAAAACAGGAGAACGGTGAGATTCTTCACAGTATGTTTCGGATTTCGTCAGCCTTTCAAAGTCCTTTGCGACGGAACTTTCATCCACCATCTTGTTGCTAATGAGATCACCCCCGCCGACACTATTATCTCCGATCTCCTCGGAGGTCCCGTCAAGCTCTTCACCACCAGGTTTCTTTTCCTAATCTCTCACGATTCCTTTTTTTAAATTTTACCCCGAATATATCTATCTTATCATGGAGCTGTTGTGTAGATGTGTAGTTGCCGAGTTGGAGAAACTGGGTAAAGATTTTTCCGAATCCCTAGAAGCTGCTCAGATGCTCAGTACAGCTACGTAAGCTTCCCCCTTTGACTCATACTAGATTGCGTAGTGTGTGATGAATTAGAACATTGTGTAAATTTTTGGATTTGATTCATAAAGCACGAAACTGAGTCTTGTATAACTTTATATAGTTTTATGCTGTAATGTATTGGATTACTGATATAGATGAGCTTTAATGTATAGCAAAAGTGAGAACTTTTGAAGTTAAATACCTGAGTTTTGGATAATGTATATGATGTTGAGCTTTGCTTCACTTTTGAGCTTTTAGATGTGAGCACGAGGAGGCAAAAGCAGCAGATGCGTGTTTGTCTGAAGTATTAGGGATAAATAATACCGAGCATTTCTTTCTCGGAACTCAGGACGCTGATTTTAGGAGAAAGCTTCAGCAGGTTAGTTTTGATGAGCAGAGTCTTCTATTTGTTGTTTGAGAGAATGGATTGTTTCTGTGAGTTTAATACCATGGATCTTTTTCATGTGTTAATTCCTCTTTCAGGAGTCTATTGTTCCTCTTGTGTTTGGACTAAGGAACATACTGCTGATCGATCAACCTTCTGATTTCCAACGTGAGACTGCCAAAGACTCTGAGAAAAGGCGCTTAAATATGACCGACAGAGAAAAAAGATTGTTGGCGAAACGGACTTCGAAAATCGTAGCTTCTAATAGAGGAGAAGGAACAATTGCAAATGAAGAATGGGGGATGCCTCGTGTTATTTCTACAAGAAATCCACTCGGTGTGAAAGATAGACCTCAATTCAAAAGAAATAAAGCAAAGGTAATGTACAATCTCTTCACAATATTTGTAGGTTGTGTATAATAACTTTATTAGGATTCATTGTCCTGTGTCTTAGATGAAGTAGCAGGGGAGAAACTAACATTGTTGTCTCAAAACTCTACAGGGTCCAAATCCACTTTCATGCATGAAAAAGAAGAAGGACAACAATACAGAGAGACGTCAACCCAAATCTAAAGCCGAGTCTTACTCTGGTGCACAAAAGGTAACATAGTTACATAGAGAGATTTGGGACTTGGCAGCCTTGTGTTTACAAATAAGAGGTTGCAGATGTTTACTATTCGATCTTTGTCTTTGCAGGAAAAGAAAGAAGGCGAGAGTGATGCAAAAAAGAGGACAAGAAAACGATCGAAAAAAGGGAAATCTGGTCCAGAGAGTACCGAGTGAAAACAGAGCATGTTAACATTTTATTAAATCACTCACCTAGAATTTGGTGCCTTGTCTTTTTAACTGTTATGTTTTACTGCTGCATACTAAAATTTTGGTCACCAATCGCACTATAGTTTTAGTCACATTGCTGTTACACTCTATCATCTCATAAACAAAGAAGCTAATACGCCAACCTTTTGTTTAATAGATAAAACTAGGCCTGGGCCTTATATCCGAAACCGATCCGAAAAACTCGGATACGGATATAAACCGAAACAGAGATAATAACCGAACGGTTATTGCTTTCTAAATCTATCGGTTATCGGATTGGATCGGATAATAACCGAAATCCGATATACACCCGAACACATCCGAACAATTCCATTATCTCTCTCGATCCTCTCTGATACACCACCACCTACAACTTCCCTTATCTCTCGCGATGTTCCTTCTATTTCCCTTATCTCTCGCGATTGAGTTTGAATTTGATACACGATCTTCCAATTGCCTTATCTCTCTCGATTCTGTACATATAAATAAAGGTAGAACCCTAAACTTTCAAGCTGGAAACCCTATTACCAATCCCGTCCCTTAGTCTCCTCCATCGAGGCATCAAGAAATCGATCTCGGTATGTCTATGATTCAGTTTAAACCTTAGTTATCATCTTCTTCTTCCTTACTTATTCTAGGATTCTTCTTCTTCCTTGTAACGAATTTAATTATAGTGAAGTCCGAATTTTTTTGCTGATTTTGTGTTTGATCAGCCTTAGTTATCATCTTCAACCTTAGTTATCATCTTTTTGCTGATTTTTTTTGATGATTTTGTGTCCGAATTTTTTGCTGAATTAAATTATAGTGAAGTCGTTGTTGATTCCGTATGAGTCAAAGAGTTCCTAGTTGGTTAGTTGCTTCGGCCAATGGTTAGATTAGCTAACTTAGCTATGTATTTGATCTTAGCCTTAAGTTGTTCTCGTTTATAAGAATTATAGTTTAGGATGCGGATAAGGTGTATAGTTTACAATTATAACTTTAGATAGAAACTAAACTTTAGCTTATTAACTTTGCATTATGTTTTGTTTAGATGGATTCCTCACCATTTCCAGACAACATTGACAATGAGAGAGATGTCCCAAATCTGATACCTGCGAGTGGGAACAAAAGAAAAGAAGCTTCGGTTCCGACAGATGGTGGAGTTGCTTCACAACCAGCCCAGCCAAAAAGAAAGCCGAGTACAAGATCTACTGTCTGGGGACACTTCACGAGATTTGATGATAATGTTAAGAGATGTAAGTGCAATTACTGCCACAAGTCTTACGGTTGTGATTCAAAATCAGGAACTTCTCACTTGAAAGCTCATATGGAGAGCTGCAAGCATTTTCAAGCATGGAAGCAGAAACAATCACAGACTGTGATTAATAGTCAGGGACAGCTTCAGAGTGGAAAAGTTACTGAAGAAGTGTTCAGGGAGGCTTCGAATGAGATGATTGTGCTGTCAGAGCTGCCACTTGCTTTCATTGAAAGCATCGGTTGGAAACATTTCTGCAACAAAGTCAACCTCTACAAACCACATTCCTGAAGAACAGCTACAAAGGACATTGTTAGAATGTATGTGGAGATGAAAGCATCTCTGAAAACTTGGATTGTTGCTAGTAAGCCAAGAGTTTCGTTGACAACTGACATTTGGGTTGCTAAAGCAACAGGTGCTAGTTACATGGTCATAACTGCACACTTCATTGATGTATCTTGGCGATTGAGGAAGCTGATTATTGGGTTTAAGTATATTACAGATCACAAAGGAGCAACAATATCACGAGTTCTGCTTGACTGTTTGGCTGAGTGGGGCATAGAAAAGCTTTTAAGCGTGACAGTTGACAATGCAACTGCAAATACTTCTGCTTTAAAAAATTTCAGAGGCATTCAGCTTAAGGAACAGTGAAGCATTTGTTTTAAATGGAGAGTGTATGCATATGAGGTGTTGTGCGCACATACTCAATTTGATTGTTAGGGATGGGTTGCATGAATTGAGTGACAATGTGGCAGCCATACGAAATGCAGTTCAGTATGTGAGGTCTTCTACTTCAAGATGTGATTCATTTGAGCAAAAAGTTGTCTCGGGGAAGATGACTAGAGGGAGCCTACCGTTGGACATCAAAACAAGGTGGAATTCTACTTACTTAATGTTGTCAAGAGCTATTGATTTTAGATTGGCATTCGATAGAATGGAGGCAGAAGACAAGATGTACAATGACTACTTTAATGAGGTTGAGAATGGGGAAAAAAAGATTGGGCCGCCTACAAGAGCTGATTGGAATGCTGTAGAAAGGTTAGTGAGATTTCTAATCATATTCTACAATTCTACTTTGGTTGTGTCTGCTTCAACTTCAGTTGCTTCTTATAAGTGTTATGGAGAGATAGTGACTATAGAGAGGAATTTGATGACACTAAGCAATAGTATTGATAGTGACTTGAAATCAAAGGCTGATGCTATGTTATTGAAGTTTGATAAGTACTGGGATGGAATGAGAAACATCAATGTTTTTCTTATTGTTGCAAGTGTGTTTGATCCACGGAAAAAAATGCAATTTGCTAAGATGTGCTTTGACAAGCTTTATGGGAAAGATACATCCGATTCTAAGGAGATGAGTGATAGGATCACCACTTTTTTGACATCTCTGTTTAAGGAGTATAGCAATCGGTTTCGGAAAGTATCAAGTGGTCAGTCATCACAGTCAACTCAGACATTAACTTCTGCTAGCCAAGGTGAGTCTACTGATTTAATGTCTGATAGTATGGGTTATGAGAGAATGGACTTTGCTTATAAGGAGTTGGTTGATGAGATTGGGGTTGACGATGGTAGGGATGAGTTGGATGTCTATTTGAATGAAAAAGTGAAAAATCCTAGAACTATTGTTGGATCAGAGTGGGATGTATTGTCTTGGTGGAGGCTCAATAGTGGTAGGTATCCAGTTTTATCAGAGATAGCTAGGGATGTTCTTGCAATGCAGGTTTCATCAGTTGCATCTGAAAGTGCATTTAGTACTAGTGGGAGGGTCATAGAGCCACACGAAGCTGCTTAACGCATTATATGGTGGAAGCTTTGATATGCATGCAACAGTGGATGAAGAACGAGAATCACTTTGGTGAGAAAGCAATTGTTACAAATACACAATTGCTTGAGGACATTGAACTGCTTGATAAACTTGAAAAAGGTATGCCCAAACCTATTTACTTGATTCTTACTTCTTAGTAGTTATTAGTGTTAATAACCGACACTTATCAATTACTATTTTTCTATCTTTTCAGAGTTTGAATGTCAAGACTTAAACTAGAAGCTTTCATAGACACTTCACTCGGATGTAAGGTAAATGTTTAAAATTTGATGTTTGATTTATGTTAAGGACATGAAGTGAAATGAAAAGCCATTGCCTTATACTGGTTTTTAACTAAGAATTTGTTACTTTGTTGTATTAGGGGCATAAAGAAGTTGAAGTATGGGACTAAGAAGAAGCTTGAGGGGGTCGTTGTTGGTGGCTTGCATTGGAGGTTGTTATTGCAAGATCATCTGGTATCTTTCTATTTATCTTTGTTCTTTAGGATGGTGATCTACTTTGGTTTGAAAATTTACGATGGTGATTTACTTTTTTAGGATGTTATTGCCTTATTATAGGCTTGGTTTTCAAAATTTTAAGCTGTTATCGACATTCACATAGTTTCAATTTAAGAAGTTATGAATTCTTTAAGATGTTATTGTTTTTTTTTTTCTCATAAGTCTCGGATTGCTTAAAGATGTTATTGCTTTACTAAAACTTTCAAACATTTTTAGATGTTGTTGCAAATTATAATCGGGTCTGAAATATCCGATACATGAAAAATCCGACCCGAAATCCGATCCAAAATTTATAAATTATCCGTATGGATATTAGAATCAATATCCAAATTATCCGAAATCCGAATAACCCGACATCCGAACAATTATGCCTAATAATCCGTATGGATATTAGAATCAATATCCAAATTATCCGAAATCCGAATTACCCGACCCGAAACCGATCCGATGTCCGAAAGCCCAGGCCTAGATAAAACGGCCAAAAAAATATGAAGCAAACAAAACAACGACGAGCTTTTATTCTTAGTTCAAAGCAAACAAAAGTTCTTGAGTGGCCAGAATTTGGATGCTTCCATACAAATATTGTATATATATGTTTGTCGAATTTACTTAAGAATTTGGCTACCATAATCATCATTGAACTTGTCGTAAAGATGGGCGTGCAGATGAGCCGATGGTCGAGTGTTGCTCAGAGCTCGATCAATATCTTCTGGTAGGATAGGTCCAATTTTTGGCAACTCTGCAACAGAAAACAAAATAATGTCAGAAACGTAAAATATGCCAATGATGGATTATATTTTCAAAAGTGATTATACCCTCTTCAGGCACAATGTCTTCTCTGTCTTCCAAAATAGCTAGTGTGCGTCGCAATGGTTGCATTGCAGCTTCCTTACAAAGTATTCTAATGTCCGAACCAGAGTAACCCTCAGATTTCTCAACCAGCACATCATGAGGCAATGGCTCATCGCCTGGTTGAGATGGCAAGAGCATCTCGAACATTCCTCTTCTTGCTTCCGGATCCGGTAAAGGTACAAGAATCTAATGATGTAACTAGTTAAGGCCAAAACAAAAGGAGATCATAAAAGAAGCATCTTTGTTCAATAAGGTTAAAAAAGAAAAAAAGGATACTCTTTTCTCTAGACGCCGGAGCATAGCTGCATCTAGTTCCCAGGGGAGATTTGTTGCTGCTAAAACAAACACAAGCTCATTCGTTTTCTGTAACCCATCCATCTGCAAATTTTGAACCAATAAAAACATCAATTTATTACTGATGGTTCGGCAAGATACTGAACTTTGTAAGACATTCTTGTGCATTTTACCTGAATGAGAAGCTCGGTTTTGAGACGCCTGCTTGCTTCATGTTCACTGCGGCCTTCACCACCACGTTGGCTTATGATTGCATCTATTTCATCAAGAAATATCGTTGAAGGTGCGTGATGCCTAGCTAGATCGAACAGAACTCTTATCAACTTCTCTGAATCACCTGAAAGACATCAAAACACATATGTTATTAAAAAGATCCAACTTTTTCATGGTTAGAGTAAATAAAGGTGCAGAAGATTTCACCTCTCCATTTGCTAACAACAGATGAGGCTGAGATATTGAAGAATGTTGTATTGCACTCTGTCGCAACAGCCTTTGCAAGCATAGTCTGTAGAAGATAAAGTAAGAATGTTATGCATAGTTAGTTTTCAATCTGACGATGCATCAAAAATAATTTTTTTTTCATGATCAAGAACTGTTAAAGTAGGCTCAAGAAATTGGTTAATGGTTTGGTGAGGTAAGTGTTCATATACATTTCAAATGACGAGCTCATGGAGGCTGTACAGAGAGTAAGAAGTCCAAAGTAATAACACATCTGCGATAGACTAATCTCACCTTTCCAGTACCAGGTGGACCAAAAAGAAGAATTCCTTTCCATGGAGTTAGTAGACCGTTGAAGTACCTGAAATCAGAAGCTGAGATTAAAGCACCAACATAAATTGGAAGCTATTGGACATTGGCATATATGGCTTAGTTAGCAACGAAGGACATACGAGGGATATTTTATAGGCATCACCACAGCTTCTTTGAGCAACTTTTTCGCATTCTCTAAACCCTTGATGCTTTCCCACTTGATATTTGGATTCCCACGGATGATATCCCTAAAACACACCAATTCACTCAGAAACAAAAAAACACAAGAACATAATGCCAAGAGCAAAAATGTATCAGCATCCACACCGGAATGACTTACCTACTCAAACTCTCTGCAAGGGTACGAGTCTCAGCAGATTCAAAAGGTGGAAACATGGACTTTTTCCTGCAGAAGAACATTAAAGAGACAGTGTTTTCGTTAGAGGGATAAAAGTTAATAGATTATATATTCTTGTTTTCTTATGCTAAACATTGCTCAGATCATAAAGAAACCATATAGATCTTACGGCTTCTCACGAATCACATTGCCATTGGCCAAGCCTGTGTTACCCTCCTGAAATCATCATAAAGCTTAAAACTTTGATCATCTTGGGACAAAGAAGACAAACCATATACTGCTTTAAGCACTTCCAAGGTTTCAGGAAGCAGCTAATAAAAAGAAGGCAAAGATCACCTGAGCTGAGTTGGTGACTTGGGAAGAGTTGTTGTTGTTGGGATCAGCATCAGTAGTGTTGGAGGATCCATCTTGTGGTTGGTCCTTATTGGAATCTCCTTCGGGCAGCTTCTTTCTCCCAAACTTGGCATCATAAAACGTTTTAAATTCCTAATAAATACATAGATTTTCTTGAACAGATCGATCAATTCTCCAAGCTCATTGCTTTGAATTCAGAGAAATCGAAACAGGGTTCGTTTTTGAATGCTCACTTTTAAAAAACAGGGTCATTGAAAGTGACAATTTTTCGTATCAGAAACAGAAACATACACAAAAAGAAAAAAAAATCTCATTTTTAATTCGAAAGGTTTAAATTCAAAACAGGTCTAAGCCAATTCCTCGGTTTCTCCGGTGGTCTTGAAAAAAATTTTAACTTTTTTTTTTATAGAAAAATGTAAGCGACATTGAAGTGTTTGACTTCGATTTGGATCATTCAACTACTAACTGTATATGTGAAAGTAAGGTAATGATAGAGAAAGAGAGAAAGAGAGTTGAGTTTACCAGAAAGCTCCAACGAGTTAGAGAAGGTTCATCATCAGTCGCCATCTTTGAGAGAGATCTCTGAAGCTCAAGAAGAGAAGAGAAGAGGAGAAGGAAACAAGAAAGATATATATCTGATGGGATTTGATGGATGGTGAGGGTTGAACAACAAACAGGCACGTGCAGCACAGTTGGACAAATACATTACAGTATATGACTGTGGTTGTTAAATAAGAAAAACAAAATCTCTAACTATTTTAATTTCTTTAAAGGGTGGAAACACTTTTCCAAATCAGATCTGTAGATTCTTTGTTTTGTAATAAAATTGCGTACCAAATTTTACCTTTTGTTATTAATGTACATACACTTTTTTATAAATAAAATATTGATTGAAACTTTTAGCATTTTTTTCTATTATTTATAGATAGAATTAATACGCTGGAAATACTTTAAATTTTGTTTATATATATATATATATGAACTACTAGCAAAACAATTTTTTTTTTCTTTTTTGTTGGTGTTATAGCCACTTTTTGTACTGTCAAAATAGTATTGTTTTCTTATTGTCAAAAAAAAAAATAGTATTGTTTTCTTAACAAGCCATGAAGCAAAGGTAAAATAAAGTAGGAGAAAAATAAAAATAAAAATAAATAAAGTAGGAGGAAGAAAATTATAAGTATTATTCCAAATTTTTTATAAAAAAAACAAAAATGATGCTGTTAGAATATCTTATTTTTTTCATATAAAACACAAAATTGAAAAATGACGTCAATGACGTAATATGAAGAATAAATAATCTTCAGATTTTTGTCATTATAAATTTTCTCCATCAATCTGTTTTATTTAATTATTTAATGTGAGGTTGAAAAAAAAAAACACAAAGATTGTGATACATGCTTGTTTTGAATAAATAATACGAGCAGCTAATAAGGATTCATCGGTTACGCCATAACCATAGAACCCGGACACACTTAAGACGTGCTTTCTACTTACTTGCCTCTTTCTCGTTTCCTTTTATTCTTGGTGCCCATTTCACACGAAACAAAATGTTTTACTTATACGGATGTGAAAACAACAAACGTGAATTCCAAATAATTTACCAATCATAGTTTCCTGATTACGACGTGTTCGTCTGAGATAAAATGGACTTGGCTTTACTAGAGGATTTTATAAGGCTTATTAAAAAAAAAAATGCTCTTCGACCCACAAATAGGCCGATATGGGCCTCTCAATAGACGAAAATTCAACAGCTTTGAGATCTTTGTTGGTTAGTATATGAATATGATACCAAAAACAAAAAAAAAAAACAAAGAATAATTGGAAAAACTTATTTATTTTCTATAATGTTTTTCTTGTGGTTGGGGCTTATACTCTAAAAGAGATAATTAAATTATCAAACAAAAAAACAAATATACTAATAGCTCCTCCTCAAACATCGGATAGGGAAAATGGAAGTTGTTTCTCAAAGAGACCAAGCCTATATTCACCAAGTTTAGTCTTGTAAGCAGATGACTTGTATTCTGACCAAGTAAACTCTCTATAAAGCCAATCATCTTGATTTGGGACAAGGCATGACAATGGTGCAATCTTCTCGCTCAAAGGAGGACCTGCGAAGTAGATCATTGATAATCTTGACCTCTTTGTATTTGTGACCACTCTATGTTTCACACTCTTGAATCTCCATTAGTCATCACCTGCATTAACAATAATTGTCAATAACCACCCAACATAAATATGAAACGATTTTTTAATAATATTACCCTCAACATAGATATGTTTGTTATGATATACTAATTTTTAAACTAGTTGAGAGAGAAATAAACAAATAATAAAAAGAAGAAGTTGCAACAGAAAGGGTACCTGAAGAGTATCTCCGACAATAACGAAGAAAGAGGAGTGATCAGGTGGTACATCAACCCAAGTAGTTCCATCTTTGACACAGATTTGTAAACCCTCTGTGTCGTTAGATCTTAGCAATGATATCAACTGTGGATCCGTGTGCTCACCGAACCCAATCTCTTCTTTAGCTGGAGTCTCTTCTTTCTCCGGGTAATGGTTCATCCTTAGACACGAATCGCTTTCCTTCACTTTAACCAGTTTGCTCAGCTTCTCCTTTGGCTCTATCTTTAGCTCTTCCTCTACCATCTCAAGAACTTTACTCGTCATTCCCCTCATATCTTTCATATACTCTTCCACCATCTCTCTGTTACAACTCAAGTATGTCAGTTTTAAAAGACCAGAACACAACAACAGGGGATCTCTGTTTTTTTGGGTTAACCGGTTTTGGTTTACCTGAAAATTGGAGGAGTTTGCCTGAAAACATCGGCGGTTTTGTGAGACGTAAGGCTAAGATTAGCATTAAGGAGAATATACTCAATACAGCCGACGTCACCATTGGGTCCGATACGTTTACTACCGTAACCAAACGGGTCGGGTGGACCAGCCTTTTCTTTGAGAGAGTGAGGCAAAGCAAAGAATTTGCTGGCTTCCTGCTCCAACAGTGTCAAAAGTTCGGGTCGTACACCATGGTTGATGACTTTGAAGAACCCGAACTCCTCGCATGCCTTGACGATTTGGGTTTTGGCATCTGAGTCGGTTAAGTCTATAACAGGGATTATAACGGACTCGGTTTGCATTTTGGATTACCATACACATTAGCTGGTTGTACCATAATTACCATGGTTTATTTCTTTTTGATTTTGAATGAAGATTGTTGAAGATCAGAAGGAAGTAAGATAGAGAAAGAACTTTGGTGAAAAGAGTGTTTTCTTAGCACTAATTTATAGTCGCTTGTTGTTGTGTGTACTGTGTGTAGTAGTCGGCTTGTAGTTGTAGCGAAGCATATTTTTTTTTTCTTTGGTATATCTTAAAAAAAAAAAAAAAAATTGTAGAGTTTGTTGGAAAAAAGAATATTTTCTTTGCTTAGTCACGATTCTACAAATTTTGTTGTTCTCCGTAAATTACTGATTTGATATTCCGCTAATAATATATACAGATTTCAAATTGAGTTTTAGGTAAGTGATCCACTAAGAATGATCTACATATGAAAGAAAAAAAAAGTAAAGGAGAGTTCAGAATGTAACAACTAATTAATGGAGTATTTGCACTCTTTAGAAAGAATGATAATTATCATAATGAATTGAATCTTTAGAATTTAATTTCATTAAGGTATTTATAGAAAAAACATCAACAATTAGAATTAATATTATATCATACAACTACTTTGAGTATCAAAATCAAAATTTAAATATGATAATATAAAAGACATTTAGTATATTACCTTGCAATAATTTTAAATTTAAATTGAATGCATAATATTTATATATATTTTATTTCCAAAATCTCATATTTTAAGGAAAAGATCTTGTAATGTTTTTCTTATTTTATTTTAAATGAACCAGTGTAATCAATAGTAGTTTAAATAAATTCTTAATATGTATTTGAATCTGAGATTAAAACAATATCAATTTACTTTATTTTTAGACCAATTATTCATTTGTTTTCTTATTATATTTTATTGAAATTTTAATTATAAAATCATTATTTTCATGATATTAATTATTGAAATTTTAATTATAGAATCATTATTTTCATGATATTAATTATTGAAATTACTAATCTACAAGTAAATTTATGTTTTTGTCAATACTCAAATGTAACTTTGTCAGGATATAGTCATACATGTATTTTGATAGGAATTAGGATTTAACCCGCGGTACACCGCAAGACAATATTTTTAATTTTTAATATTTTAAATATATATTGTATTTATTTGTTATTTTATTATTGTTTTATTAATATTAAAAATATAAAATTTTACAGGTATTTGATATAAGTATTCATAGTATATGATTTTTGTAGTGTTTTCAATTTTAACCTGTGTGGTATATGTACAATATAGTAATACATTTATCTCCTAGTACACATGTAAAAGTGTTTATAAAAAATGCAAAAAATTTCATTTAACTCCCTATATGAGATTAATGCAAACCCATCTCACTAAAATCAAAATAAGTTTTTTATCAAGTTTAATTATGTTGATTGTTTTACCAAATTAGTATATTTTATAGTTTATAATTTTTCCATGTCAATATATATAGTTTATGATAATTAATAGAATTTTAATTTTTTTGATACTTCCTCAAAAAATAAAAAATAAACCAAATTATATGGGGGATTTTCAACATATTCAATGTGACATTTTATAATTGGATTTTTGGTTTAGGAAATTTATTAATATTAATAATAATTATGGAGATTGTAAATTTTTGTTATGGAAAATCTGTTGTGTATCATTTAAATTTGAGAGATTCTAGCATCCATAAAAATAGTTTTGGAGATTTCATGGGTTAAAACTTTAATGGGTAGAGTTGTTTTTGGAAAAATTAGAATGTATAAATGTTGTTATGATTTTATGGTAATAAATGTAAAACATATTGGTCAATTAAAGAAAGTTTAGTATTTAAATTTCTCTGTAATATTATTTATGGAATTGTTTTAGGGATTAATGTTGTAAATAAAATTAAATAAATAAAACTTAAAAGGTATAAACCAAAATGTACTTCAAAATTTTTAATATAGATACTTTGGTCTATATATAAGTGGGATCAATATGTACTACAAATGTCATATTTACTTAATTTACTACCATACAAATCAGGTTTGTAATTTAAAAGACAACAAATGACTATAATGGAGTATTTGCACTCTTTAGAAAGAATGATAACTATCATAATGAATTGAATCTTTAGAATTTAATTTCTTTAAGGTATTTATAGCAAAAAAACATCAAAAATTATAATAAATATTATATCATACTACTACTTTGAGTATCAAAATCAAAATTTAAATGAAATTATATAAAAGACTTCTAATATATTACCTTTCAATAATATTAAATTAAATTGAATGCATAATATTTATCTATATATATATAATTTATTTCCAAACTGCATATTTTGAGAAAAGATCATGTAATGAATTTTTTTTAATGAACCAGTGCAATCAATATTAGTTTTAATAAAATCTTAATATTTATTTGAATATGGGATTATGTTCCAAACGTAATCAATTTACTTTATTTTTAGCCAATTACTAATCTAAAGTTAATTATTCATTTATATTTATTGTCATAAGTTGAAATTTTAATTATAGAATCATTATTGAAATTACTAATCTGAAGTAAAAGTATGTTTACCAATTGTGAGGATATATGTTTTTATTGTTTCAACTCATATTTGATGAGAACACTTTGGTCTATATATTTTCCCATATATAGAAATAAGAAATGGAGAGAAATTACGTGGGATCAATGTGTACCACAAATGTCATTTTTACTTAATTTATTGCCATATAAATTATAATATTTTTGTATGGAGTATTATAAACATTAAAACAGTTTTAGACATCTCTATTCAGTGACACGTATTTTGGAAATAATTAATTGCTAGACGAAGAAGATTGCTTCATCAGAAATAGAAGAAAACAAAATTACAGAAAGTTTTTTCACAAAAGATGATCATACTAATTTGACATGTGGAGGTCTAGGGAGCGTCTAGCTAGTCTCCACAAGTACGTACAACGTAGTTTTCAATCTTCAGCTTTACGTCATATATATATGCATGAATTTTGTTATTTAATTAGAGTTTGAGGTAAGATATTGTCGTCAGAGTTTGTATATCCTATGTTTTAGTATTTTATAAGATTCCGTCGACGTCGAAGCTTTTTTGGATGATTTGTTTATGATATTTTTGCAAAGATCCCTTATTGACACGTCCGACGATAATGATAAGTGTAATGTTTTGAACCACGCTGAGTCGTTCGAAAACTGAACAAAATAGACGTCACGCGGTTGTGATGTTGTGCACAACCTACTTCGTCGCGTCTCTCTTTGGTACGTGCGAGTGCGAGTGCGTGCGTTGTATTATTAGCATGATTTGTTCTTTTTCCATACGTGGAGACACTATATTTCAGTGTGTTTCTGTCGGATTATTGGGTGAACCGGTGAAGCATGTCATCGAGACATCGATCACTTATTCCTCCATTTTTTTCCGTATACTTTACTTACTTAGGTACATAATATATATTTAAAACTATATTCTGCTAGAATCTATTTTTCCGGCGGTGACTTCATATACGTAGTTTGCTTTATACAATGGATCTTATAATATCATAATCTATAAAAAAAAATAATAGCAGAGTGATTCATGTGGTGACTAATGCTCACCATTTCCAAGGATCTTCACCGAATCAAGCCCAAACCGTGTGGTTCATTTTTATTAACATTAGTCTTCCATGTATATTGAGGTATATGTAGCCCTTTATACAATGGATCTTATATGAACTTGATTTTTAAAAACTAATTTTTGATAGCAGAATGATTCATGTGGTGATGAATACTCACCATTCCCAAGGAATCACCGAGTCGAGCCCAAACTTTGTGAATCATTTTCAATTAATTATAAAATGTCGGTTACTTTTTGTTGGATAATATAACACTAGATTTCCGTGTGTATTTTGAGCTATATAGTCCTTCATATATTTAAACTTTACTTTAAAAAAAAAAACTAAAACATAACTGAAGATTATCCACCCAATATTTGAGAAGTAGTATAACCATGAAATATTCTTGAGATATTTTGCATAAAAATCAAATTCAACGTGACCGAGTGCAACAATCTGATGACTATCCCATAAGAATGAATGAAGTTATCTAACATTCGAACATTTTAAAAAAATATTCGCCAGTAGCCGCTGGTGGTAAAATGTTTTCATAGATTAGTATAATTAATGTTTCTCAATTCTAGTGAAATAATCATTCTTCGAAGCTGAAAGGGTCAAATCCTTCACCAATAGATTTCCTGAACTCTTTCCAACACTGCTTGGCTTCCGTGTCTTTGTCTAGCATCGTGTATATAATTGCCTGTACCGACATTAACAAGTAAATAGTATATTTTACTTTTGTACAATTGCAAGAATAATAATTATAAAGAATTTTTTATTTATTTTTATTTTGTTAAAGTATAATATAAAGATTTAAGTTCACAAAACCTTATATAGAGGGATTCGAACATCAGAAATCTGGGCATTATCGTCATTTAGACAACTATACTCAGCAGCTTCTTGATACCTTTCCTGGAATATCGTCCAAATACATTAACCATTAAATCATGAACAACAGTGGTTTGAAACTTGAGACTGCATTTTAGAACAGTACGTTGCAGGCATAAAAGATTATACTATTGACAACAGAAAAATAATAATAGAAAATACCAGCAATATTAAAATCTCAACAAGAGCCATCTGCACGTTGAAGTCGGCCTCAGGCTCGTTTTTGTATCGCATGTTTGCGTCACGAAGGAGCTGCACCGCCTCCTCACATTTTCCTTCCTTCATCTTCCGTACCGCCTCCATCTATATTTCCCACACTTTTAATATAACATTTGATGTTTTTTTTTCATTTAAATTGATTTGATGTTATGGCCTATTGGTACAGCACCCTATGAGATTTGATTTGGTAGCAAACAACTTGAATACGTCATACCAAAAATAAAACTAGTAATAACTATTATATTTAAATTTTAGTATTTTGGATAATAAGGAAAACAAAACCGAATAGTTCGTTTATATTGGTCCAACACAACTCTTACCTAGTCGTAGAAGTTTAGAGGATCATGACGTGACACTAAAATATTGGATAGGAATATTTATATGTTTGCAGATTGTACCTTAATGAAATCAATATCTTCTTTTGAAGGCAAAGAAGGGAGCTTTTGGAGGCTGAATGGTCTTTGAGAAGGAATGGGTTTAGCCGAAGCAAGCATTGAGCTCACTTCAAAGAGAGATCGCAATGCGAACTTAGCTGGCAAAGGATTCATATCGGAAGCAGCGGATACGGCTGAGGTCGGCTTCCCGGATATGATCATGTCGGCGGCGCTTGGATGCGCAGCTGCAGCGGCAGAGTAGCTCATATTATTTATCTTAAAGCCGAAGATACTTAAGGCGCAAGCAAGTGCTAGGGATGCTCCCGCCGCCACTTTTAGTGGCATTGAGAGCTTTTTATCATCGGGATAATTATCACTTTTGCTGTTTGATTTGGCCATCGTGATTGATGGTGATCTGATGAACAAACGGCCGCTTTGACCGACATTGGAAGGAATACCAAAATAAGGGGTTAGAGATCTGACAACTGGTTTATGTGTGGAGGTGAATAAATTAGAGAAAGGAAGTGTGAGTTTCTGACTATGGCCTAGAAGAAATGTAGAAGCCATTTTTCCTAAGAGTAAAAACAAAAATGGATCTTTTTATTGCACTGGTTGATTTTGTGTTAGGTAATTGGTTCTTTACATGCATATAGTATATCTGAGAGGTTTAGGGTTTGTAAAGGAAAGCATCAAGTTGTTGCTTCAGACAGAAGTAACTTGAATTGACAAAAAGGCATCAAAGATTTTGCTTAAACAAGCAAGTACGTACATAGGCACGTATCCTTTCTTTTTCTAAATTATAAGATATATTTTAGAGACTTTTGATCTAGCGTATAGTACATTTTGAAGATTAATAGTGAGTTTTCGTTAAGATTAGGCTCAGAAAATATTATTCTTTTCTATAGTTTAAAATATTTGGAAATTCCCATATGGCGTTAGATTCGTTGTTCGTGTGTCTCCTCGCTTAAAGTATAATAACTTCTTTACCTATGATACAAGACTAATATTAGAATAACTTGAATGATTTACCTCTTCCACTTGCAATCCAATTTTCCTTGTGTATAAAAACAACTTTCCAGAGGAAAATTTTAATATTTTACATTCCAAAACACACACACACATATATATATATATATATATATATATATATATAGAATCGGACTAACATATATATTTAGGTAAGTATATGGTGAATCAGTCCAAGAACAAGTTCAGCATGAAGACCAAGTATGGAGCAGCAGTTGCACCTGTATTCATCCTTGCTGGTGCATATGTCGCTTGGAACTACATAAACCGTGGTTTATTGAGAAAGAAAGACGATAAAAATGGTCGAGATATCAGGAAAAAGATCGGCAAAAGCGTTGGAGAACAAAAAGGAGATGATAATGTGAAAAGCTTTGGTAAGGAGACTTCTTCAGGAAGAGATAAAAAAAGTCTCTCAAGATCTGTTTCAGTGGGGGCTGTCCGAGGAGGAAAATTGGCATTGCAGAGATTGCTTGATTTGCACTCATACCGTGCTGATACTTCTTCTCTTGCCAATGCTGAGATTGAATTTGAAGCATTGCTTTCCGAGGAACACCCTGACTTTGGGATGCTTCAGGTACAATTCATAAAAGAAATCATTTTTTTCTCTTTGTTCGGGTTGTTCAATTATTTCATCTCCCTCTTGCCAGAGAGACATTGTGAAGATGGAAATGAGTGGAAAAGAAGCAAAAGGAGTGGAGATATTAAAGAAAGCATTGGAGAAAGCAAGAAAACAAGGAAAGGGTCATGAGGCTTATGAGATTGAGATGTTGCTTGTTGAGATGTTGATCTACTTGGTTTGCATGCTCTCTAACTTCATTTCTCACATACTCCATCCGTTTCAAAATATAGGATGTCTTAAGTAAAGCAAGCAGATTAAGACGTTTTTACTTTTAACAAGTTCAACCAATCAGAAACAATACTGCATAATATAAAATATTAAACTAATCTAAAAGTTGCATAGAAATTTGAAAACATCATATATTATGAAACAAAAAACTTCTCTAAAACATCTTATATTTTGAAACGGAGGGAGTACATGATTATTTCACCATATATACAATAACTTAGTTCTTTTAATAGGGTCATGGATGAGGCTAATAGATGTAAGTGTCTAGAGGATGAAGTCATAACAGATGCAAGACGTCCTCTTTACCAGGCAAGTCACATATATATCTAAATTCAAAATGTATCTTTTCAGTTTTTGCTTATTAATTGTCGTTTTATCTCTCAGACTATAATCCATTACCTTCGAGGTGATCCTATGAAGCAAGTCGAGGAGACATTTAACAAGTTCAAAGAGATTCAAATTAGTCTACAATGGCCTGGTAGCTCAGAAGAATGTGAGATTGAACAAATCACATTCGTTGAGTTCAAGAAAGTCATGGAGTCTCTCAAGCATGAAATCGAAGATGGTAACAAAAGAAGATCGACGTTAATCAAAGAAGATAGACCACAATAATTTCATAAAATGTATTTATATATTAACCAAGATTTAAATACATAATAATGATACTCTTGTTATATAATACATCAAACTAGACCCTCAAAAAATCCAAGATATGTGTATAAGAATATTATGGGTAGCATAAAAATCAATCAAAATACAAATGATGTTATTATGGGCTTTTAATGGGCCGTGTAGAATTAAAATTAGGCCCAAAAAGTCATCGTCGCCAGAAGAATCTGAATTTGCTTTTTTCATCAACTTCACTGATAGAGAGAACCCTAAACCATTTCCGCGGCGGCGTTTCCCCCAATCTCCTGAACCAATGGCGAGTCTCCGAGGAGTCCTGCTCAACGTATCTTCTTATTGCCAACGATCTTTCTCTCAATCGCATTTTGCATCTTCGGGGATGTTATGTCGATCCGTGGTTAATAAGCATCCGAACAGTCTCGGTGAAATCCAAAGTAGGCTTTTCACGACGACGGTTACGAAATCGGGACCGAAGCATAGTGGTACGGAGCAAGGTGTGAAGCGAAACAGTGCGGATCACAGACGTAGATTGCTAGCTGCTAGATTCGAACTGAGGAGAAAGCTATACAAGGCGTTATGCAAAGATCCGGATCTTCCCAGTGAAATGAGAGACAAGAATCGTTATAAGCTGTCGAAATTGCCGAGGAACAGTGCCTTTGCGCGAATCAGAAACCGTTGTGTGTTCACTGGTCGGGGTCGCTCTGTTACTGAGCTGTTTCGGGTTTCTCGAATCGTTTTCCGTGATTTAGCATCTAAAGGTGCTTTGATGGGGATAAAGAAGTCGTCTTGGTAGCTGCATTTGTGTGACTTACTGATCCAAAGTAAAGTGTTTTTATGAATTTCTCCTTACTGTGTAGATAAGTTACTTAGATGATGATAATAATGATGTTTCTTTGTTTTTAGGGAAGAAGATGATTGTGAAGAAATGGGAGCAAAGGAATCAAAGAAATGTTGCGGCTACTAACTTTGTGTGGTAAATACGATTACCCAAGTAGCTGTTTGTATGATGGTAACGCCATCACAAAACTTAGTTTGCTTTTTTTTTTTTTTTTCACAAGTGCTGCTCTTTGTTTACGATCTCACTCAGGATTATGAAGTTATTATGCCAGTACTTCTTTTTTGAATAAGTGAGACACCATCATATATTGTCAAATCTTATTTTCCTAGTCACAAATGATATGCTCTCGCTCTCTTGTTGTCAAGTTATTTTTAGCAATTCTCGATGATTGTCATAGGGTCATAGTATGGTATGGAGTTTGATGCATTGTCAAGTAAAAAGGTGAAAACTTTAGAGCAATTTACATGGGAATATAATTTTGTGGAAGTAGGTGATAACCTTGAGCCAGCTCCCTTGTGCTTAGGGTCACGGAAAGAAAAAAGAGGAAACTTACTAATACTAAACTCCAAACAAAGATTAAGAGTTCATCTTCCCAAATTATATGCTTATGTTCCTTCCATTTGGGATGTTTGGCTGAACACTTTATATTGACAGGGGTTATTGTAGAATAAGTGTGAGTGAGTGTGGAGAGCGTCTTAGTTGCCTAAGCTTCTTTAGTTTTGCTGCCTCTTGAAACACTCATTAACCATTACATCGAGTGTTTCTGTATCTAAACAACCCTTCGTCAATATCTAACCTTTTCCTCGATCTATAAAAGATGTTGCAACAATCCCTCTCCACTTGTTCTTTTTGTCTGCACAGCTCTACCTTGGACTCATCTTAAGAGTAAAAGACAAGTAACTATTTCTTGCAAAAAAAATGGAAAGAATGGTGGTTATTGGTTGGTCCATTGTAGATAAATGAGTAAGAGAGAACCAAAGTAAGCCAGTGTCGTGTAGAGCAATGACCTCGACCACAACGCGGTTTGTGGTCAAGAGGGTCCCAAAATGGCTACACTTCTCTATCAATTTTATTTTTAAACATATCCTACAAAAATCTCAATGGTTTTTGGCTTTGGGTTGGGATTAAACAATTATTCCGAATGTAAATAAAAATAAAGGAACAAAAAAGAACAGCTGGAGGGATTTTGTTTAAAAGGACACTACACTTCCCAGCTTCCGCTCACTGACCAAAAAGAACACGCAGAAAAACTTTCAACTGTTGAAAGAGAAAGAGAGAGAGAGAGAGATGGTGCTGTACAACAACATTAGTTGGAGATCAGTCTCCATGTTAATGCTTCTACTTGGTCTTTCCATCGTCGCCGCTGCAGACTCCGCCGGCAAAACTTCACCGGTCGAAGACGGTACTCTTCACTCACATAATCTCATCAATTTTCTTGGTTATATATATATATTTTTGAGTTATTGCCTTATTGGTTATACTCTGTGTTGGGTATTACTCATAGTGTTAATAGGTAAACGAAAGGATGATTCTTTTTCTCTCTTCTATGGTTATTTGATCTCTGAAACCTAAATTCAGCCTGTCTGTTCCTAGAAGAGAGGATTCATCATGGCCTGTAACTTAATTATTCTTTCTAAAACGGTTTACTTACAGATCTGGGTAGTACAAAAACTGGATAAGAAATTAAAAAAGTTAAATAACTTTCACTTGGATTTGTGTGTTTGGTTTTAGGGTAACTCACTTCTCGGTCTCAGCTGAGCAATGGAGTAAAATTCATAACTAAATTAAAGCCGTCACAATTAGAAAGAAAACTAAAGTTTGTGGGTCTATTCGTTTAATTGAAAAAAGCTGTTGGCCATCTCCTGTGTAAAGGAATAGAAAGCTCTCCTCTCTGCTGCTCAACACTCAAAACTAGTTTTTATTTATCTTAACACCCCTTAAATTCCTAATTAGTAGAAGATTAACCCATTAAACTATAGTTAATTTTCCTTTATTTTTTATTCTTCAAATAGAAAGAAAAAAATTGATGACGAAAAAGAAAGAAACGGTTCCCGCCATGTGCCCTCTTTTGTTGTTTGTCTGTTTAGTACTAATTTTCTTGAACAAAGACTATATTATAACCAAATAAAATGTATTTGTCCTTTGTTTGTTTGACTAAAATAAAATAAGTATAAACAACATTTATTTACCTTCCCTGAGGAAAAGGGTACTTGTAACTGTAGACACAAGACCACATATTCGATTCTAGTCATATGAATGTTGAGAGACCCACACGATACTTTTAATGCATGGGTCCGAATACTGAAATGGTTCAATTCTCGTGTCTCACTTCTTTGCCTTCACTGTTTTTTATTTTTCTCACACTAATGTCTTAAATTCCGTGGTTAATTACGTTTTTTCTTAATACTAGATATTATAACTAACTTTTTTTTTTTTTGTTGTTGTTCCAGGCTTAGTGGTTAACGGCGACTTCGAGACTCCGCCACCGAATGGCTTCCCCGATGACGACGGGATCGTCAACGAAGCCTCAGAGATCCCGAGCTGGCGATCTGACGGCACGGTGGAGCTAATCAAATCCGGTCAGAAACAAGGTGGTATGATCCTGATCGTGCCTGAAGGTCGTCACGCTGTTAGATTAGGAAACGACGCAGAGATCAGCCAAGAACTGACGGTTGAGAAAGGTTCAGTCTACTCCGTTACGTTCAGCGCCGCCCGCACGTGTGCTCAGTTAGAGTCGCTGAACGTCTCGGTGGCTTCTTCCGATGAACCGATGGCGTCGCAGACCATTGACTTGCAAACATTGTACAGCGTTCAAGGTTGGGATCCATATGCATGGGCGTTTGAAGCGGTTGTGGATCGCGTCAGGTTGGTTTTTAGAAATCCTGACATGGAGGATGATCCTACTTGTGGACCTATCCTTGATGACATTGCTGTTAAGAAGCTCTTCACTCCTATTAAACCAAAAGGTGACGTTTCGAGTTTTTTTTCAAAACTAACCCCTTAAATGTAAAATTAGTAAAAACAATTGTAAATTTTGTATTTTTTACAGGCAATGCAGTGATTAATGGAGACTTTGAAGAAGGTCCATGGATGTTTAGGAACACGACCTTAGGTGTTCTGCTTCCGACAAGCCTAGACGAAGATATATCGTCGCTTCCGGGATGGACAGTGGAATCAAACAGAGCAGTCCGGTTTATTGACTCGGACCACTTCTCTGTTCCTGAGGGGAAGCGAGCTATAGAGCTTCTGTCGGGAAAAGAAGGCATTATTTCTCAAATGGTTGAGACAAAGGCGAACACTCCGTATAAGCTGTCTTTCTCATTGGGTCATGCAGGTGACAAGTGCAAGGAACCTTTGGCTGTAATGGCTTTTGCTGGAGATCAAGCACAGAACTTTCATTATATGGCGCAAGCAAACTCGAGTTTCGAAATATCGGAAGTGAATTTCACGGCGAAAGCTGACCGTACGAGGATTGCTTTCTACAGCATTTATTACAATACGAGGACGGACGATATGAGTTCCTTGTGTGGACCTGTGATTGATGACGTTAAGGTCTGGTTCTCCGGGTCTAGTAGAATTGGATTTGTTTTTCCGGTTTTTTTCCTTCTTCTCGCAGTGGTTTTCATCTAGGTTGTTCCGGTTAAGAAAATGTATTGGTAAGACCGGGATGTTGTATGGCTATGTATGTATTGGGTTCAAGCTACTAGATATGAGAAACTAGCTATCTTTTATGCAATTCATGGTCGTTGAGATCAATGAGACTTTAACAATTATAGAACTAGGCTATACAGTTTATTATATAATATCTTTTATGCAACGATATTATATTCATTGGTCATATAATGAGTATCAATAAATCATGTGAAACCATTGTGCAAGTTAGTAATTACGGAAGGGGAAGTCTGCAAAATTTAAGAAACAAACCGCTTACTCAAAAATTATCACATTATGATTTAGGTTAGGCAAAAATATCACATTATGTACGCTAAAAGATGAGTGTATCCCTTTGATTACCATCTTCATTCAAACTTCTCAAAAAGATACCAGAAATAAATATATGTAGAAACTTTGGAAGTCTTTGAGACTGATTAAAATGTAGAATTATGTTCCATGGAGCTAAGAGCATATGCATTACTAAAAACTAGGGATGTTGTCTGTGGGTTAAAAAACTCAGTCCAGCCCAAACCCAAAAAAAGCCTGTCTAGAGAAAACTCAAGTTTAAAAACCCAAATGGGTTTTAGGTTCTAGTGAGTAAACTCGAACATGATTTTTAGTTTTGTGGGTAAACCCGTGGATACCCGAATTATTTATCTTATGTGATATATTTTGTATTTTATATTATATATAATTTTATCTTCAACTTTTTGGTAATGTGATTTATATTATGTATTTTGTGTATTTTATTATATCTAAATAACAATTTTCAAAAATTTACAATTTTATATCTTTTAGATAAAGAATAGCAAATATATTAAAGAGTTTTGTTTTAAATAGATAAAACCAAATTTATTATTATATATTAGATAAAACCCAAGTAGAAAAACGATATTTTGCAGTTTTGGGAGAAAAACATGATTTTTCCATTTTGGCGGGAAAACGTAATTTTACAGTTTTGGCAGAAACGAGATTTTGCATTTTTGGCGGGAAAATGAGAATTTATGATTTTGGAGGGAAAACGAGATTTTGCAGTTTTGGCGGGAAAACGAGATTTTGTGGTTTTGACGGGAAAACATAATTTTGCGGTTTGGCGGAAAAAGAGATTTGAGGTTTTGGCGGAAAAAGAGATTTTGCGGTTTTGGCGGAAAAACGAGATTTTGCGGTTTTGGCGGAAAAACGAGATTTTACGGTTTTGGCGGTAAAACGAGATTTTGCGAGTTTGGAGGGAAAACGTAATTTTGCGGTTTGACGGGAAAATATAATTTTGCAGTTTTGCCGGAAAACGTAATTTTGCGGTTTTGGCGGGAAAACGAGTTTTCATGTTTTGCGTTTTTGGTAGGAAAATGTGATTTTGCGGGTTTAGTGTAGGTAATTAGACTTCACAAAAAAAAAAGTGTAGGTGATTACTGATTAGAAAGGAAAAAAAAACTCAATGGGTACCCATAACTGATAGGGTAAACCCGTGTAAGACTTTATAGTTTCGGGTAGCTGCCCATTTTTAACCCGTTTGATTTCCTAGAAAAAAAAACCAGGTTCCATAACCCAGTTTTTAAACATGGGTTTCGGGTACCCACTAGGTTTTTACCCACTTTTAACATCCCTACTAGAAACTATGAGAGTCTCAATATATATTATTTTAATAGTTTTAATATGAAATTACCATTTATTTAAAAATTAAATCAGAAAAAAAAATTAGCCATTTACAATTTGCCAGCTGTTGAAAATCATTTCTAAAGGTTTCTTAGGACAGCCCATCGGAGGTTGCTCATGTAATTGGTTTTATTAAATAAATAACATAAAGAAAAGAGAGAAGAAAAAACAAAAAGAAACGTTGCTTGTTTGAGAAACTGAAGAAACGTTTCTCATAGTATAAACTACAAAGACATATGTTATTTATTCAGTGGTACATATATTCAAAAATCAATAAAAAAGAATATTTATAATAAAAATATATTTTTTAGTTTTCTAAGAAACATTCACCCGTTTTTCCACTAAAATGGTCTTAAATGAAATAGTTTCTCACCCTTTCTCATCATCTCTCCTTTATTATTATTTAATTGATGACAAACTCTCTCATATACTAGTGATGCATATGGTCTAATAAAATTAATTGACTTTTATTAATATTGCTAAAATTTGTACCCGCGCATGCGCAAAATTTTACTTTAAAACTTTATTAATCAATAGAGATTTTTGAACTTAAATATAATCATTCAAATTTTTGAGTATAAATTTATATAAACACTAAACTTACTTCATTAACTGATATACAACATATATATTATTGACGATAATGTTTCCTTGACAAATAAATAATTTGATATATATCATGTAGTAACTAAAATTACCTTAAAATTTCTCATGAACAATAACCGGATTGGGGACTACCTCATAATCTTTTATCTGTAAGAGAGTTTGTTTCTTATTCATATTCCCTGAAAACATTGTTTAAAAGTTTTGATGTTGATTATCGATTGTTGACCTAATTGTATATATTAGATGTTGATAGTAACATAACACTATTTTGTATAATATCTGAATATATCGAATCTCATGAACATGACTTAGTGTAAAGGTACATATATAATATCTTATCATTATAATATCTTTACCGAACTTACTTTACCAATCGAAGCAAGTTTAGTGTACCATAAAAGAATTCTTAACCAATTCATGAACGTGCTTACTTTATCTCACTTTCCATAATTATATGGCCAACAAGTCAAACCCGACTTAGAATCTAATAATGTTTGTCATGTATCTTTCTACAAATTCATTAGTTTCATACAATGAATGAGATGTCAAAGATTTTAGTCATATGCATTATTATCTTTTCAAGTTTTAATAATTTCTTTTCGAACACTTTTAAACTACAATTATTTCGTCGTTATCTGTGATGCATTTGTTGCCTTTCGACATTTATTTTCTTTTCACCTTCTATTGGCTCACATATAACACATATTATTTCATGTGGTGACTTTGCACTTGGGTTGGTGAAACCTTTATATTTGAATGCTTCTGCCAGCGAATCTGAGGTCGTCGAAGCTCAGGCATTTGCTAATCAGGTCAATCAGTATCGGTTGTTGCTTAAACGTCAATTTTTTTTTTTAATCATTTTCTCCTTTTCTTTTTCAGCAGGTCGGAGATTTGCACCAAGATCAATCTCATGACCTTTAGTATTACCGCCTCAAGAGGCATTGGATCGATTATCATTTGGATGAACTGGTGGCGGAAGTCGCCCGATTAAGATCTAAAAAAAGGAAGATCGTTGATCGTCTTGACGAAGCTGAACAGAAAATTAGGGCGTTTGAGACTCATCCCAAAAATTGGGAGAAAGTTAGCCTGCAGCAGCTGTGGCCCATGCCGTACCGCCTCAAAATGGACACTCGGGAGTGGGTGCAAGCAAAATTGCATTTTCGATTAATTTTATAGCCTATGTTTTTTTTTAAAGCAATCTGAACCAAGAATTGCATTTCTAGGGTTTTATCCCTGGTGTTGTGAGCTTGGATCCCAACCTATAAATAAAGATTCTTTAGTTTTTGACTACCTTCAGTTTGGAACTTTACAAGGTGTGAGACGTCTCTCCTCTTACATCTTGTAAATCTACGTAAAATAATTTAGAGAAACAATGTGCTCTGTAAATGGGTGGTTTTGTCCCAAGCATTATGTTCTTATGCGGAGGGCGAGATACTGGGCTCGGCTTATTCCCCTTTGTGTCTAGTTTGGAAATCGGATTGCAAAATGTTGGGTTCGGCTTATATATTTGTCCAAACTAGGACTCGGGTGCGAAATATTGGGTTCGGCTTAATCCCTTTGTAAGAGTTCATGCGATTTGACGCGAGTCAAGCATCTGGCCAGGCAGTCGAAAAGCTTTTGTAAAAATAAAGTTAGAATAAGTTCATTGCATGGTTGAAATTTTCATCAATACCCTTGTTTTCTATCTTTTCCCTTCCCATTCTCTTTTTTTTTTCAAAAGGCAAAAACTATCAGACGAGAGAAGTTGTTGTCATGCATGTGACAACGAGATCAGCGTGGCTGAGGAGGGCTCATGAGCAGACTGTAGTGAAGGTCGGCGGACACGCTCGCGAAGATCCCCAAGAGGATTTGTTTCATGTAGAAATTGAGATGTATCAGATCCGCATTCAAAGGCTGAGCGCATACATCATAGTGCTTTGATGTCAGTTCGAACATGTGCTCATGTTCTGTCAGCTGGACAAGACTGTTGACTACCTTAATCACCTGATGGCCGATGGTTTCTTTATTTCAGACTGGCGTAAAGCGCAACTATTGGAGGATCGCTCACGCTGTGAAGAGAGGATCGCCGAGGTGGTAGTCCCCGATCTTTTTGAAAGGCGACCACACACTCCTTGAAGATCTTGCCTTTGAAAACCGTATGGAGATTAGAGCTTATCGGTTCTCTTTGAAAAACTCTGCCGTTACATCAACAACCTAGAAGGTACAGATCATATGTTCTGCGAGAGCAGTCGCGTAGAAGGGCCTTGCTCGTATCTCGAGAAGATGGTTGCTAGGGGTGCGGAGGTTCTAATGGAGAAGCTAGAAGCACTTCGGAAGGAACGTCAATTCTAGCAAACAAAAATTGAAAATTTGGAGGTTGAAGAGCCGTATGAGGCTGACCTCATGCCTTTTCCGCAATAGTACATTAGTGCTTTGTTAGTTTCATTTGGCTTGTATGCTTTTGCTCTTTGTTTTTAGTTTTTGTAACGATGTGTTGGTGTTTGCTTTAGGTTTTAGCGAATAAAATGTCTTTCTATTATTATTATTTTAAAAGTTGTGCTTTTTAAAAAGCTGTCTACGTACCTTGGACAGTGATCAAGCTAGTCGTATTTTATGTTAAAAGGAAAATTAAGTTTGGATCCCCAAACTATACTTTTATATCGCAATGAATATTCAAACTAGTAGTAATATCGTTTGAGAGGAGATGCATTCTACTAGTTCGGAACTTGCTTGTACTTCATCGCCATGAGTTTGTAGACACCGAAGCAAACTGTTTTAGAGATGAGATAAGAACCTTCCCAATTGCGCTCTGATTTTTCCTTTCTTCTGCTCCTTGCGGTCTGCACAAATTAGGAGGGCGCATGTTGAACTTTGGCGAAAGAGGTTGCCGTCAAGAAGGATGTCGTAAACGCAACAAATTTTCAGTTTTGAACTTTTGGAACTTTGCCACTGCTGATGTAAATAAAGCTGAGATATTTTGATCCGGACGCGTGTAAGGGTGAGATAAATTGGAGGAAAAAGGTGTATAGAGGAAATGGTCCCCTAAAAAGGGTAATAAGAGAGGAACGCATGGAAGATATTACGATGCATGGAACAGAGCCTTTCTGTGTCCGTTTCTAATTTATCCATATGGCTTTTCACATTCACATACATAGCATCTGGTTTATGAATATTCTTTACTTTCTCTATACTGTTCAATGTATATACGTATATCCATTAGACCATCACAATAAATGTGTTGCATGTATAATATATACTTTACAATTCGATCTTCACCAAGATTACTGTTGTGTGATAAATAAACAGTTGAAAGTGACTCTTTCACTGGCTTGAGTCGTGTATATTCTTACAATTTATTAAATCATGTCTTGTGTTTGAACAATATGAACTATATATTGAAACAACAAAAAATGAACTATATCATGTATGTTTTCTAAATCAAATGAACTATATATCATTAACTCTAATTAACTAATGTTAGGTTGTTGGCAAAAACAAAAATTACTTGAAATAACGATATACCAAAAAGGAAGAATGTAGGAAATTGTCTAATTATATGCTGTTTCGTCTAGTTATGAGGTTTTTTTATAAGTTGTTGGCACATGGTAAAAAACTTAATGTGAAACTGAAAAAAGTAACAAATTAATTGAGATCAGTTATTGTTTTTTACTATGCAATTAAATTTTTTCGAAAGGTTGTTCTAGTAAGCAAGTCTACTGTCTACATTTAATTTCTCCTTTTGATATCAACAACTAAGTGAACTAAGAAGTTACGTGTAATACTAAAATGAAATCAAGAAAGTAAACTACGTCTGAAGACTGAAGGGTACTTTTATGATATTTTTCTTCTTGTACAAACACGTTAGATGAGTTCTTGTTTTGTCGCGTGAAACTTAATTGGAAGAAATGTTGTCAGAGTTGACTGGCATTATTATAGCATGGTTCTCGAATTGGCTATTTTGTTTTCTATGAACATGTGTTACCATAATATTACATATTCCGAATGTAAATATACACCAAAATAAAAATAAAAACTATATGGGCTCCACTTTGTCGACGTACACCAAATCATCGTGTGTATATGTCAGTGTGTGATAATTTATAGTATATATAGTTCTCCAAAAACTTAGAGCCAATTACATTTATAAACGTCTAAATAAGTATAGTTTCATTGCATATATAAAAAATCCTAGGGACACGGTTTTTTACAAAGTAAATGGTGTATATACATGTAATTTATCAAATAAGAGTGTTCTGGAAACGGTGTGATGATGATGCAACTCAAACACGATTAGTTTTATTTAGTCATTGACGATGGGAAAAAAAGAGAGAAATTTCCTATGATATTGGGTCATGTGATTATATTAATTTCGGCACTATCTATATTTGCTAAGAAGATTCATCAGTCACATTTATTTTTTAGACCTCAATAGGCTATAGAATAAAAAAAACTAAAAAGCATACGAACCAAAAGACTTAGGATTCGATAAAAGTCTATTTGAGAAATTAATGTAACGCACGAGAAGTTGAAATGAGTTGACTAGTCTATCTTTTAATTCATTATCGTGCGACTGCATATATGTGTAACGTAGTAGTAGTAGTAGTAGTAGTAGATACGGTTGCATTCATAAAAGTCGATCTCTTCTTCATAAACAAACATGTTTAACTTTCTTTTCATAACTTTGTAAACTATATCATACGAATCAGTTTTATTTTCACGATGAGACCATATTTTCTTTCACCAACTACGACAGCTTTGTTTTATTTGTTAATTTTAATAAATTACTGATATAATTAAGTTAGTAGAAGACGTCGCAATTTGTAAAAATTGTTGTGAGCCCTTCCTTGTTCTTCTAACCAAACGGGGAGTGTCTATCACGCTCTCTTCTCCGGATATAAAGTCAAAAGATATGACATCCCACAAGTTTTCCCCTTCTTTGTGCAATTCCCAAATTGTACATAAAAAGGCTTCGAGAATAAGAACATCCCCAACACAAAAACACAAGGGTAAAAACGTCATTTAATATTTGATTTTTATATAATTGAAAGGTTCTTTGTTTCTCCACCTCCCAAGCTCCAACTGAAAACGACTGCAAAGCAACCTGCGGTCTCTCTACCTGCCTTGTTACGCTATTATATTTTTTCTTTCTTTTATCTGATTATTATTTTCCTTGATTTTATAAAAAAAAATATTATTTCTTATGGACCGACTTGCGAATATTTTAAGTCTTTTATTATAAACCCATAATTTAATTTATATATATATATATAAATACCTTTTTATTTCCCTTCATTGTAGTAGAATCAATTCTTGTCATTTATTTGTTTTCTCTCTCCCTCTCTCATCTCCTCCTCCTCCTTCTCCTTCATATTCTCCATCTTCTGCTAATTAAGGAAACAAAAATGGTGGATCCCGAAAGAAGAGTGTGTTGCATGTGTGGTGATGTGGGTTTCTTCGACAAGCTCTTTCATTGCAGCAAGTGCCTCAATCGCTTTCAACACTCGTATGTTCCTACTTCTTACATATAATTTGTGTATATAGAAATATATATATATATCTATACCATATGTACTTATTTGTGTACTATGTACTCATCATCATCATGCATATTACCAAAATAGAGTAGATTTAGATCGCAGTGGACGGTGAGATCGCGTGCCACGTGCTCTATATCTATTTATCAGATGATCATAATCATCATACATCAAATCAAAAGCTAGCATGCATATATGATATTTATGTATATATATAGGATGTGTATATATTTCATACGAGAAGTTTCTCAACAACTACCATACTTATTATATACATGGACTATCACCATCATCAATTCATGATCGTGATCATAAATCTTTTGATATATATATATATACCAGGTACTGTAGTAGCTATTACAGAGAGCAAGCTGATCCAATCAAGATCTGCGATTGGTGTCAGTGTGAAGCAAAGAGTCGAAGCGGAGCGAAACACGGTGTTAATGGTGGATCGTCTAAGAGATCGTACCGGTCGGAATACTCTTCAGGCCACCAAATCAAACAGCAAGAGACTAACCAAACCACTAGTAGTAGTGTTCCTCCAGCAGCCGAAAAGGGTAAAACCGGCGTGCCTTCTCCTAGACCGGCCACTCGCAGGTACAAGCTTCTCAAGGATGTTATGTGTTAAGTCTTGTGTTCTTGAAGTAACAAAAAAAAAAAAAAAAAGAGTTTAAGATATGGAGAGTTAATTAGGATCTGGGATAATAAGACACATGTATGTAAGATATATATATATATAGCTAGGGTTATGGTAGCTAGATGTTGTTATGGTTTGAGAAGCAATGTAATTTACCTGCGGAGTTTATGTCTTAGATATGCTACTAGCGATCGAGTGTTTGAAATAAATTAAGTATTTTCTTATAACGACAGAAATCTTCTGTTTTGGTTGAATGATTATATTGTCTTGTGCATTAGTAAATTGAAATCCTCATGCACCAGACCAAGAAAACAAAGGAAAAAAAATTGTTATCCCTCGGCATATGATGACACAAACATACACTTATACAATTATATATTAGTTAGCACTCGTTTTTTTGACATTGTCTTCTTATACTGAAAATGCTTTGTTTTTTTTTTTTTAAAGTTGAATTGAATATATATTAGTGTTAAATATCTAAATTACTATGGAACGATTTCTGATAAACCAACTATTGAGCGTCACTATTGTCAAATATTAGTTTGAGTTTTTTTATTTCACATGAAAAACATGTTCTGAAGATTGATGTATTCGTTAGAGGAGTCACTGAACAGTTAAGTAGTTGAAAAAGACTATTTGACGACCACACCTACACAATTTATACTGAAAGCAGTAGAGAAACATATACGTAGTGAATAAACACTATAGCGTGGCGAGATAGCTTGAGATAAACACGACTCAGAGATCGAAAAGAATCAAATCACGGCCTCATCCATATCTATAGCTGTTTCATGGTTTCAAATATGAAATAAGCGAAATTATATGAATAGAAGAAGTCACCGGCAAAGCAGTGTCACACAGCATATCAATCACACACATACATGTATTGCTGAGAATCTTCAGGAGAAATGAATGCATTTTTAAGTCCTTTGTCTTGTTTCCTCTTTTGGACCAAAGAGATAATTAAAATAATTGATATAAACCAAAAAACTAAAAAAAAAAGCTGCCACCTTCTTTCTCTGCCACTCAAAATTCATTCGTCCTTTCTCTTTTTTTCTTAATTTCCTTTAAACCGCTAAAAACTATTTCCGCTTAAACAAAGTGATTAAACATGTGACCTTACCGCATCACAATTCTAATCTTTTTTTCTTTTATACAAAATGCATACATCATCATATAATCACATGAATTGTTTTTTGTTCGTATTTTTTTTAAAAAAAGAGGTCCCCTTTAGCTTTCTTTTAACAACCAAAAAAAAGTCATTACGTCACTACACCAAAACGACGACGTTGTTATCTTTAGGCAAAGCGTTCACTCAATGTCTCAAAATATCCAAATTAGGGTTTTGTTAGCAAAGAAAGTAAAAAAAAAACGTAAGGGTAGGATGGTAAATATAATATTAGTAAGCGGACCTGGTAATCAGTGGAAGCCCAGTGAACTAAATTTAGGTTCGGATAGGCCCATCAGATACGAAAAGAGAGAGACAACGTCGTCAGAAACCTCTGTTTTGTCTAGAGTGTCTTTGCCTCGGAGGAGCCGGATAAACTCGCCACGACTTCCACTGAATCGATCCGCCCATGATTGATTTTGCCAAGTAAGAGTAGAGTTCTTCTTCTTGTTTACAACGGAAGACGAAAGAAGACTTGATGCATAACGCAAAGGGACTGTTGGGGCGAATCGTTCGAGATAAGCTATGGAGATTTGGGTATCGGAGAAGCTTCTGTTCGCTTAAAGTCACTCCCGAGGACCTTGATGACCAGGTTCGGAGGTGTTTATCGTTTGTATCATTCTCACTCTCTCTCTCTTTTTTAGGAAAATTTCAAATGATTGTTTTTTTTTATTTAGGTTCTCGTTGAAGGAAGTGGTTGTTCCCGTACTGCGATTCTCAATAGACCACCTGCCCTTAATGCGCTCACCACTCACATGGTACTCTCTAATTTGCTCTCTGTTTCTGATGGGTTTGATTTGTGTAACTGTATGACGTTGATTTGTGTAATTTTTTGGTGAATAGGGTTATAGGTTGCAGAAACTTTATAAGAATTGGGAAGAAGATCCAAATATTGGATTTGTGATGATGAAGGTAAATTTATTTTTGGTAATACTTGTTGCTTCTTCTTCTTCTTCTTATTGTGTATCTAAAGTCTTGTGTTTGAGAGGTGAAAAAGGCTCCTAACTTGTATTTTCTCGTTGAAATGTTTTGAAGGGGAGTGGAAGGGCATTTTGTGCTGGTGGCGATATTGTGTCTCTCTACAAGTTAATGAAGAGAGGTACATGAAGTTTCACTATAATTTGTGATGTTTGATTCCTCCTGGGAAGCTTTATACAATTGAAATAGCGAGGTTTTGTTTGTTCATGAAGATTAGATTGTTTTTGTGGTGTTTTTGTTATCTGTATTGGGGTTGGAAAGACAGTTTTTTTTTACTGATTAGAGAGGGTTCTGCAGTATCTTATTTACTCTCTGTATTACTCTCACTGCCCATTGCTTCACTTAAACCTCTATGTAGGTAGCCCGGATGCTATTAGGGAGTTTTTCTGGAGTTTGTATAGTTTTATATACTTGCTAGGCACATATTTAAAGCCACATGTAAGTCATCTTAACCTCATTCTGCAACCAATAGGAAATAACTATCTCACCAAACCACGACGAGTAGAATGACACCATGAGTTGCCCTGCACATACAGGTGGCAATTCTTAACGGTGTTACCATGGGAGGTGGAACTGGAGTTTCGATACCTGGGACATTTCGTGTAGCTACTGATAGATCTGTATGTAAATTTCCATCTATATGCTATTTCTCCCCACCTTTCATCATTTATTTCCTTTTTTCAATTAGTCGGGTCAGCTGGATTCTAGTTTAGTTCCGTTGTCCAACTTCTTGGAAAAATGCAGTAACTAGGCTCATGGATATTGCAGATTTTTGCTACCCCTGAAACAATCATTGGTTTTCATCCTGATGCTGGCGCTTCTTTTAATCTCTCCCACTTACCTGGTCGCTTAGGTATGCTTGTGTTATGTTTTGAACTGCTTAAATTGTCTCTAGCTTTGTCATTTGACAATGTTATTAAATTCTGTAAAGCAATTTTTATTTGGACAATTACCAAAGAAATCACTGATCCAGTTCTGCCGATAACTACCAACTCAGCCTAACTTGCTTCAAAGTTTTCTTGTTTCATAGTATACATTAGCTCCCTGAGATGGATGATTTAACAGAGTGTATGCAGGGGAGTATCTGGGTCTGACTGGGTTAAAGCTCAGTGGGGCAGAAATGTTGGCTTGTGGCCTTGCCACACATTATATTAGAAGTGAGGTAATTTGGATTACATAATTTGAGATTTTTCTGTTTTTCATTTAAACTTATCTTACATGCTAGATAATAAGGCCTTCTTCTCTTACAACAGGAGGTTCCTGTAATGGAAGAACAGCTGAAGAAGCTGCTCACAGATGATCCTTCTGTTGTTGAGTCATGCTTAGAAAAATGTTCAGAAGTTGCTCATCCAGAAAAGACTGGTGTTCTTAGCAGGTTTGTTTTCCTGAAACTTGGAGATACACAACTCCTTCCTTGTTTTCTCCTCATACTACCTCCCAAGTCCTAAGCTTGCGTTGTTTCTGATTTTTCTTAGGATTGATTTACTTGAAAAATGCTTCGGCCATGACACAGTAGAAGAAATTATTGATTCTTTGGTAAGTCCCTACAACCAATGATTCTGCGAGACTGTGACCATATCTCGAGTCGCTAGAAGTAACGGTGTTTTTGGGTCGCCAGGAAATCGAGGCTAGTAGAAGAAAAGACACATGGTGCACTACTACTCTTCGTAGACTTAAAGAAACCTCACCGTTATCTTTGAAGGTGGCACTGAGATCTGTAAGTTCACAATCAAATTTGCTAGTAAAACCCATCTTCAAATTTCCTTTTCTCGACTTATATAGCTTCTTTAAACGAATCCAATAGATCCGGGAAGGAAGATTTCAAACACTTGACCAATGCTTAATCCGAGAGTATAGAATGTCGCTACAAGGAACAATCGGGCCAATGTCTGGCAACTTTTGCGAGGTATGTGAATTTCCGGTATATAAAAAAAGCTCGACATTGCAAACAGAGTAACGAGTAGTCACTAATGATGAGTAATGGTTTCAATGGTGTGACAAGGGAGTACGAGCTCGATTGATAGACAAGGACGAAGCCCCGAAGGTATTTTATGTTATTGTTAAACCATAGTATTTCAGTAACGCATCACTGTTATTAAGTAAGCCATTAAAATTAAATTAATGATAAGAATTGGTGGGTGTGCAGTGGGATCCACCAAGCTTGGAGAAAGTATCAGAGGACATGGTGGATAACTACTTCTCTGCCTTGACTGCGACGGAACCTGATCTTGACCTTCCTATCAAACTCAGAGAAAGCATTTAGATTCAAAATTGACTTACATCATCCATCACTCCCTTAACGAAAAGACCTTGTCTTGCAGGATTTTGTATCTAACAAAAATATTACTTAAATTTTAATACACATTATTAATAAAATGAATTTACTAGTTTCGTTTTCTATAAAATCGTAGTGGGTGATGAATAAGTCTCGTTAAAGATGAAGTGATCGGTGCTTGGAATTTAAATATATACGTTTGGGATAGCTAGCTATATGAGCCACTTTGAATGAGCCAAGAATGCACTAATCAATTGTATTGTGTTAGATCTAATTCAATTTGCATGTAGAACTTGATTTAACTAGGGGTGATAAATCGTTTTTTTTTGGAGGGGGAGAGATAGTGACTTCTTAGCGGTGGCGGCGAGCATCCGCTGAGATCTCAGATGAGAGGAGGAGAGAGGGACTGGTGGCGCGGAGGAAGCGCAGAGAGCTAAGATCAAGATGTTAAACCTCGACTAGCAGAGCTCTCGCGTTAGGTCTTCACGCCGAACGTCACGTCGAGACTGAGCCATAACTGAACTAAGCGCTACAACGACGCAAACTGCACAGTGATACGGCAAGGTTTGATTTTTGGTTTTAATGTCTCTAGCGCTTTTGGGAACGGCCAAAACAGCGAGACGCGCGTACTCAGCGGGTGCGTCGAGGTTAGACAGATCGGTCAAGATCTTTACTTTGGCTAAACATGGGAGGCGGAGGAAAGACATGGCCTTAGTAGCAGCCTAGGGTCACGCGAAGAGTACGGAACCAAAACTGAACACTAACAAAGTTTAAACACTTGAGATAAAGTGAGATCCACCTATGTTTTTGAGTTAGGGTTTTATGCCTTTACCTGCAGGCCAATAAAGACTTTCACATGTTAAAATGATCAATTCATAGAAGTAAAGAAAAACAAGTGTAAATCATATGAATCTGCACCGTATCCGTTTCACTATAAAGCGTTACAAAGACGGAACCAAAATTTACGTTCACTTTTCAGATACATTTTGACCATAAAATTCGTCTCCAGTCTCAAAAGGGGAAGAAGATAGTAAACGAGTGATCGGGACAATGCATTAACTCAAAATCTTGATTCTATTTTTAAAAACTAGGGACTTTCTAATTGTTTTTGTTTTTCCGCTTCTTTTTAGGTTTGACAGCATCTTTGAGTGTCATCTCTCCATCGTTTTGTTTTGTAGCTTCAACTGTATCTTTCTTCTCTAAATCTCCAGTTACTTCTTCAACTGACATCTCAGCATCCTTCTGCGCATTTCCAGATCCATTCGTTGTCTTCTTGCTCGGTGAATTAGTAACGGAATCCCCTGGTTAAACAAAACAGAACAGTCTCAGTTCCTTAATACTCTTAAGAGATACAAGGTTCGGAGTGAGAAGCAAGAAAAACAATCTTTACCTCTTGAAGCAAGAGAAGCTTTCAGTGAATCAACATCCATAGCTTCTGAGTAAGGGTCCCTGGAAATTGTTTCACAACTAAAAATGTTAGATGCAAAAAAAATGATAAGAAACTATCGAGGTTCTTTCACAAACCAGAGACAAGTAAACATTGTAGATTTTACCACTTTGAGGGACCGCCTTTAAAATTGGTAGGAGTGGCAACAATTTCTTCTTCCTTATTGCTTCTTAACTCCTCTGACGAAAGCTGTAGTCTTTCTACATGTTCCCGAGATATCTCTGCAGCTTTTTCCTGACCTGAGGACTTCCGATGTTCCTCCTTCACAGCTACAGTAGGTCCAGAAACTACAGACTTAGCCAAAGTAGGATGTCGCTTTACCTTCTGTAAGCTTCTCTCACGGTTATATGCTTCAACCTACACCAAGAAAACAGAGCAAGACAACATGTGAGTTGTGGAATCTTTTGGATCCAAAATAAAAACGATTTGGATTTAGAAACCGTACTTCTTCTCTAATTATCTTTGTTGTTGCAGCAGCTCTTGAAGAAGCAAGACGCATGCAATGAAGGATTACACTATGACTCACGCCTTCTTCTCCCGGTTTCTGGATTGCACATATATCGCCATTGGCATTAACTGTCACAGTCATTCTCCCACACATTACTGCTTCTTCAACATAAGTTGGGTCCATCACCTGCACATAAGAACACATCAAACTTAATGTTTCAGAAAGAAAAAGCAAACTACATTATCACTGAAAAATACAACTGTCTTTACCACAATGTTGCCTTTATTAAAAAATCCAAACGTGAAGGCTATCGGGAGATGATGTATTATCAATGGAAGTGGTTCCCTTTCCTGCAAAAGAAAGTAAAGATAGAGCAAACAGTTGAAGTTGAGGATAGCCTTTTCTACTTAACAAGTTTCTCTAAATCGAAAACATATGACTAACCTCTGGTGGATGTATGATCACTTCTTGACCATTCTCTCCTCCTACCGTGCAGTCTGGTCTCCTAAACGTCATGAGAGCTGCCAAAGCAGCAATATTGGCAGCATCAACCAAGTTCCTATACAAGAGTGAGTAATAAAAACATGCATAAAGGTCATTTAAAACTAGAACCTTCACTGAAAATAAGGAGAGGACAAGTACAGTAGCTGATAAAACCTACCCTCCGTTGTCCAAAATGTGAAGATCAATACGAACAGACCAGACCATTTTTCCAGCTAGAACGCAGAGTGACTCTGTATCTACTGCACGGCTTTCTCTGCAACCAACACAGTGGACCACCTGTTAAACATTACTCCAACAAGAACTGTTTTTGCAGCATCAATTACAGATTATCATCACAAACAAACTCTACCTTAAACCTCGGTCGATTATACGTCCAAGCTCCACTGCAGATTCACCAGGACGGCCAGGCTCAAACGACGGATCAGCCATTGGAGAAAACTCAGTGAAGATAGATAGAGAGCCTTCGTTGGGTCTGTCTTTGTAAGGTTGTACCAACTGAGCAGTAACGAAACCCATTACATGAGTCTGACCAAGTTGAACTTCCGAGCTACCATATTCTCTGTTAATTCACACAAGATTATATAAGCTAGTGTGCTAGTATTCGTTCTATCAGAAGTATAGACTGAAACAAAGGTAATCAAAATCCAAAGTTATCACAAAAGCAAGCAAAGATTGAAGCTTTAGAGCTAAAGAAAGCAAATAAAGCCTACTAAGAGCAGAAACGGTATCAATAAGCAGAAGGGACTGTGAGCACACTTACTTTCCAAACTTAATAGTAAGCTTGCGGTAATCATAAAGACCACGACCATCGACTCTGAGCTCAGATTGTAATGCAGTTTCCACGAATTTACTCTCGTTCACAGTCAACCTCCACATATTAGCCAATCTCCCCTCCATTATCTGCTATGATTACCAACTAAAAAAATCAAAACTTTGGACAACCCGTTTGCAAAAACAACATAGGGAAACAGCAAATTAAACACTCCAAGAAATAAACATCTTCTCTAAGAGTTCGGAATCAGCAAGGCAAATTAAAAACAGAACTTACCTACTGAAGGAAAGAGATAGATGAAACACTTCGACGATCTTCTTTCGATAAATTCACCTTAGGCTAACGAAGAAGGAGCTCTAGAGCTTTTAGGGAGCCGCGGCAAAAAATCGCACAAAAGCTTTTTTTATCTATCTATCGGCCTTTACAACACCAGTACACGTAACACGGCGGCGGCGACTCAGAGAAAGCTTTGGTGATGGAAGAAACAGGTAAAGCCACTTCTGAAAGTTTTGAGAGGGTGAGAGATACCCTAAACGACAACGTTTCGATAACAAACCAAACGGCGTCGTTTTAACACTAAAACCTTTATTACCATTGATTATGGATATAAGCCCAACGGGCTTGCTTTTTATCCTTAGTGGACATCACAAACAATCAGATTTTTTTTTTTTGTTCGTCGATCAGTTTTTTTATTATTATTTCTTTATTTCGAAGCTTTCTCGTTGCTTAACGATTAAAATCTATTGTGGATGGATCGGATAAGAATATTCAACAAGCCAGTACATCTTTCATATTCTTTAATTTCCAAAGAATCCTCAATAAATTGAAAATCATGATGTACACTACTAGATTAGTATTTTATTATACGGTATCATACTCAAAATAGTATAACATTGTTCTTTTCTTTGCTTTGTATTTGTCAAGGGATCATGAAGAATATGTGATATAGTTGCATTATATATATAATCATCTTAATTGGGTTGCTATTATTACTTAGGTATGAACAAACATGATGGGATGATGAATCTGGAACTTGATTGAACCATGGACTAGAGCAGGAGACAACTTATATAATACTCCCTCCGTTCAATATATTGGATGTTTTGAGGTTTATTTGGTGTTTCAAAATATAAGATGTTTTCAAATTTCTATACAGTTTTTATATTATTTTAGTATTTTATATTATATAGTCTTGTTTATGATTGGTTGAACTTTTATAAGGTAGTGTTTTCTTAATCTGCGTGTTTTACTCAAAGCATCCTATATTTTGAAACGGAGGGAGTATAAGATATTTCAAATGATATAAAATTAACTCTCTTGAACTCATTCATAATTGCCTTATTGTTTAATCAAGGGGCTGGGGTTCTTTCATTAATTCCGATCGGTTTCAGTTTGTGGTTTTTGCTACTTCCCTAGGCAATTTTAGCTTTCGACATGCTCTCCTTTTTCTTTTGATTGAGATGTGAGAAACTCTATATATTAATTAAGCGAAACACTATGAGTTCTACATTATTTTTTCTTCTGCTGTTGCTTTCATTTTTCTTCTTTCTGATTACTTGTTTTAAACTTTTCTTTTTTGCCCACTTTATTCCAAAGAGAAAGATAGAGTGTTTAAATAACTATTTGCTTTTTATTTTAATCATTCATTCGCTAATCTATACATGTGTTTTATAATGATACTTAGGACTAGTTTTCTGAGCATACTGCAAGATGCCAAAAGACGAGTTCAGCTCCTCGTAGTTGGCAAATTTTTCATTTGTAAGTTTGTAGTGATGTCCAAACTCCAAAGTGTGATTCGCGTGGAAACGGATATAGCTAGATATTGTAATATATCCACAATAATCAGAATCTTACCCACAAAAATGATGATAATTACAAAAGATTCGGTAAATGTGGCGCTAAGTATATTAGTCACGGCTGAGAAGAGAAACCCAAACCCATGAATATATAGATTTTTATCTATTAATTCCTTAAATAATAGTCAAATAGATTCATGCATGTCAATACCAAACCAATGAAAAAGTAGATATGTATATGCATGTTTTCCTAATTGTCTTTTAATTTCTCTTATAAAAAAATTGTTTTTTAATTTCAATGGAGGCTCTCTCGCACACACATTCAATTCAAACCCTAACATCATGGGAATATAGACAACAATTGATCGGCATCGGCATATTAAACATGTACGTAGACATAATGTGATAGTGAGCTCACACTAACATCCACTATCTTTATATATGTTTGTTTTCATAAGTCTACTTAGACCCAAAAAAAAAAAAACAACTTATAAGTCTACCAAAAGAGTATACATATATGCCTATATAATTGCTTTGTTTTCAGAATTTCACCAAGTAATTTCCTGTTCCGGAGTCAAATTCCGTTTTCGAACGTAACCAAAGTTATATAATAATATTCCATGAAACTTCGAATGACATCTGGTTTATGTATATTTAGATATATCATGGAATTTTTTTTTTTTTTTTTGCTAAAATTGTTTCGTTTGATTTCTTTTTGTGTGTGTTTATAATCCTAATGGTATTGATTAAGTATTTTAAACAAGATAAAACTAAAGATTGGTGACTTTTTATAGATAAGTTTATTAATGGGCAATTTTGTTAGAATTTTACTATAATAATCGAAATATTGTATTGTTATTATTACTACTATGCTTAATGGATCCAATGAATGTGTTTGGGAATCCATAACAGTCGTGTTATGCCTCACACAGTGGGCAAAGTAAGATGTTGGGGAAAAGCATTCCCATTGTTATAGCATATATCCTTTCACCTTTTACGCAAATTAAATTAAAGAAATGGACAATGAAAAAAAAAAAGTGAAAGGTTATTAACTTATTATAACTTTAACAGGAGAAAAAAAAAGAAGAAGCAATGATGAACATGTGAGTCATGTTATATTCCCACCCCATATATAAAAATTAAAGCGATAATTCCATCAAAAGCTTGTCTCCTTCACTTTCAAATTCGCAATCATCGTCTCATCAACGACGCACACACTAAATATGGCATATATGGTGCCTGCGCTAATCTCATTTTCGATTACTTTAAATAGGTTTTTTATATATAAGCAAATTAGAAACAGTTTGCAAGAGAATCCTAATTAGTAGAACCGGTCGGATTGGGATCAATGACATCTGATCAATTTATATTGTAGTAATCTTTGGGTAGAATATGCTTATCTTAACAATATCCTTTTGATTAAGATAACATGACTTTTGATTAGCATAACATGACTTTGTCAATGGATATTCGTTTTATCTGGTATCTGGCAACATAATTAATATCAGAACAAAAATTTTACTACTTAGCCACTATATATATAATAGCTACAAATAAAATTTGCCTAGTCAGATTAGAAAACAGTTATTGCTAGTCAAAGATACATTGAAAAGATACTAAAATTGCTATTTTTTAAGTAATATTAATCAAACTTATGTCATAGACTAAATTAACGATGTAGACAGCAAAAGAGAGAGATTAGTTAGATTTGCAGATACTGATACATCATACATACATGTGTTGTGTGCCGTAAGTGGATGCTTTGTCTCTTCAAGTCAAAATCCGTCGACGATCTTTTAACATTCGTCTAGGGGCCAACGAGAATACAGAAAAAGCTTAAAGTTCGAGAGAGTGTGTCACTTTCAACAACAAACGTTGCCTATTTTTCCGTGTACGTTGAATTTATATTACGTTTTTGCCACTGCCACTTATTAGCCACTTTCCACTTATTATTATTGGTCACTATAGCATTAATTCGATTTCGAAACATTAGTAAATATTGAAACGAGTTACGAGCTCAACTTTTTCACAGAGTGATAACATACTCAAATGCAGAAAACCATAAAAGAAGAAGAAGAAAAAAAATATATATATCATATATATGTTCTTTATCAAGAAAACTATTGATATGTTAGTAAGCAAGTTGGAGGATGGTTTAGTCATTTTGCCATATGAACGGCTCTTCTTCAAACCGGAATCCCACATCCTCCTCTCCGTAAAGCTGCCACGTAAAAGTGCCGTTGCATAAACTAAACGCATCGTTTCGGTGCATCAGCCCGTCCGTGAAAAGGTCCGGCAGATCAAACACGGTCTCTTCGTTGCTTTCTTTGTCCGTACTAGAAGTCTCTGACGTGTCCGAAGAAAACACAAAACTACTCGAAGTTGAAGACTGATCAGCCGTAGTAGTAGTAATAGTAGACAACAACTCAGAAGAATGGCTTAGCTCATCAGCTTCCGGCTCGTGTAATTTCTCATCATTGATAGCCGGTTCTTGCCACGTGGTTGTTTCGGCGGCTTGAGTAGCTGCAGCTTGTATATCTTTGGGAGAGCAACTAACCGGACGAGGAAGCAAACCGGATAATTCAGGGAAATTGAGATAACCGGAGTTGCCTTTGATAGCTAAAGACGCGACGTCATGAGCTCGAGCTGCCATCTCAGCCGTTGGATAGGTACCAAGCCATATTCTCGATTTCTTCCTCGGCTCTCTAATCTCTGACACCCATTTTCCCCAACTCCTCATCCTCACTCCTCTATACGACGTCTGATTCTTATCATCACCGCTGACGTTGCTCTTCCGTCTTTTTCCTCCGGCGTCATTCTCTTGCACCAACGATCTTTTGGAGGAAGTCGTCCAAGATTCCGACGAAGACGTTAC
>CM043882.1:6097247-6143260 GCA_024034495.1 Camelina laxa
CTTTTAATCTCTCCCACTTACCTGGTCGCTTAGGTATGCTTGTGTTATGTTTTGAACTGCTTAAACTGTCTCTAGCTTTGTCATTTGACAATGTTATTAAATTCTGTAAAGCAATTTTTATTTGGACACTAACCAAAGAAATCACTGATCCAGTTCTGCCATAACTACCAACTCAGCCTAACTTGCTTCAAAGTTTCTTGTTTCATAGTATACATTAGCTCCCTGAGATGGATGATTTAACAGAGTGTATGCAGGGGAGTATCTGGGTCTGACTGGGTTAAAGCTCAGTGGGGCAGAAATGTTGGCTTGTGGCCTTGCCACACATTATATTAGAAGTGAGGTAATTTGGATTACATAGTTTGAGATTTTTCTGTTTTCATTTAAACTTATCTTACATGCTAGATAATAAGGCCTTCTTCTCTTACAACAGGAGATTCCTGTAATGGAAGAACAGCTGAAGAAGCTGCTCACAGATGATCCTTCTGTTGTTGAGTCATGCTTAGAAAAATGTTCAGAAGTTGCTCATCCAGAAAAGACTGGTGTTCTTAGCAGGTTTGTTTTCCTGAAACTTGGAGATACACAACTCCTTCCTTGTTTTCTCCTCATACTACCTCCCAAGTCCTAAGCTTGCGTTGTTTCTGATTTTTCTTAGGATTGATTTACTTGAAAAATGCTTCGGCCATGACACAGTAGAAGAAATTATTGATTCTTTGGTAAGTCCCTACAACCAATGATTCTGCGAGATTGTGACCATATCTCGAGTCGCTAGAAGTAACGGTGTTTTTGGGTCGCCAGGAAATCGAGGCTAGTAGAAGAAAAGACACATGGTGCACTACTACTCTTCGTAGACTTAAAGAAACCTCACCGTTATCTTTGAAGGTGGCATTGAGATCTGTAAGTTCACAATCAAATTTGCTAGTAAAACCCATCTTCAAATTTCCTTTTCTCGACTTATATAGCTTCTTTAAACGAATCCAATAGATCCGGGAAGGAAGATTTCAAACACTTGACCAATGCTTAATCCGAGAGTATAGAATGTCGCTACAAGGAACAATCGGGCCAATGTCTGGCAACTTTTGCGAGGTATGTGAATTTCCGGTATATAAAAAAAGCTCGACATTGCAAACAGAGTAACGAGTAGTCACTAATGATGAGTAATGGTTTCAATGGTGTGACAAGGGAGTACGAGCTCGATTGATAGACAAGGACGAAGCCCGGAAGGTATTTTATGTTATTGTTAAACCATAGTATTTCAGTAACGCATCACTGTTATTAAGTAAGCCATTAAAATTAAATTAATGATAAGAATTGGTGGGTGTGCAGTGGGATCCACCAAGCTTGGAGAAAGTATCAGAGGACATGGTGGATAACTACTTCTCTGCCTTGACTGCGACGGAACCTGATCTTGACCTTCCTATCAAACTCAGAGAAAGCATTTAGATTCAAAATTGACTTACATCATCCATCACTCCCTTAACGAAAAGACCTTGTCTTGCAGGATTTTGTATCTAACAAAAATATTACTTAATATTTTAATACACATTATTAATAAAATGAATTTACTAGTTTCGTTTTCTATAAAATCGTAGTGGGTGATGAATAAGTCTCGTTAAAGATGAAGTGATCGGTGCTTGGAATTTAAATATATACGTTTGGGATAGCTAGCTATATGAGCCACTTTGAATGAGCCAAGAATGCACTAATCAATTGTGTTGTGTTAGATCTAATTCAATTTGCATGGAGAATTTGATTTAACTAGGGGTGATAAATCGTTTTTTTTTGGAGGGGGAGAGATGAGACTTGGCGGCGGAGCTGGTAGATCGGAGAGGAGAGAGAGAGGGCGGAGCGGAGGCGGAGGAAAGACATGGCCTCAGTAGCAGCCTAGGGTCACGCGAAGAGTACGGAACTAACTGAACTGAAACTAGTTAGGGTTTTTTTTACCATTTAACCTGCAGGCCAATAAAGACTTTCACATGTTAAAATGATTAATTCATCTAGAAGTAAAGAAGAAACAAATGTAGGTCTTATGAAGCTGCACCGTATCCGTTTCACTATAAAGCCTTATAAAGACGGAACAAAAATTTAACAACACTCTGGTCACGTTGACCTTTCAGATACAATTTGACCATAGAATTCGTCTCCAGTCTCAAAAGGGGAAGAAGATAGTAAACGAGTGATCGGGACAGTGCATTAACTCTTCAAAGGCTTACACCAAAAATTTGGATTCTATTTTTTAAAAAACTAGAGACTTTCTAATTTTTTTTGTTTTTTCGCTTCTTTTTAGGTTTGACAGCATCTTTGAGTGTCATCTCTCCATCGTTTTGTTTTGTAGCTTCAACTGTATCTTTCTTCCCTAAATCTCCGGTTACTTCCTCAACTGACATCTCAGCATCCTTCTGCGCATTTCCAGCGCCAGTCGTTGTATTCTTGCTCGACGACTTAGTAATGGAATCCCCTGGTTAAGCAAAACAAAACAGTATCAGTTCCTCATTACTCTTAAGAGATACAAAGTTCGGAGTTAGAAGCAAGAAAAAACAAACTTTACCTCTTGATGCAAGAGAAGCTTTCAGTGAATCAACATCCATAGCTTCTGAGTAAGGGTCCCTGGAAATTGTTTCACAACTAAAAATGTTAGATGCAAAAAAAATGATAAGAAACTATCGAGGTTCTTTCACAAACCAGAGACAAGGAAACATTGAAGATTTTACCACTTTGAGGGACCGCCTTTAAAATTGGTAGGAGTGGCAACAATTTCTTCTTCCTTATTGCTTCTTAACTCCTCTGACGAAAGCTGTAGTCTTTCTACATGTTCCCGAGATATCTCTGCAGCTTTTTCCTGACCTGAGGACTTCCGATGTTCCTCCTTCACAGCTACAGTAGGTCCAGAAACTACAGACTTAGCCAAAGTAGGATGTCGCTTTACCTTCTGTAAGCTTCTCTCACGGTTATATGCTTCAACCTACACCAAGAAAACAGAGCAAGACAACATGTGAGTTGTGGAATCTTTTGGATCCAAAATAAAAACGATTTGGATTTAGAAACCGTACTTCTTCTCTAATTATCTTTGTTGTTGCAGCAGCTCTTGAAGAAGCAAGACGCATGCAATGAAGGATTACACTATGACTCACGCCTTCTTCTCCGGTTTCTGGATTGCACATATATCGCCATTGGCATTAACTGTCACAGTCATTCTCCCACACATTACTGCTTCTTCAACATAAGTTGGGTCCATCACCTGCACATAAGAACACATCAAACTTAATGTTTCAGAAAGAAAAAGCAAACTACATTATCACTGAAAAATACAACTGTCTTTACCACAATGTTTATTAAAAAATCCAAACGTGAAGGCTATCGGGAGATGATGTATTATCAATGGAAGTGGTTCCCTTTCCTGCAAAAGAAAGTAAAGATAGAGCAAACAGTTGAAGTTGAGGATAGCCTTTTCTACTTAACAAGTTTCTCTAAATCGAAAACATATGACTAACCTCTGGTGGATGTATGATCACTTCTTGACCATTCTCTCCTCCTACCGTGCAGTCTGGTCTCCTAAACGTCATGAGAGCTGCCAAAGCAGCAATATTGGCAGCATCAACCAAGTTCCTATACAAGAGTGAGTAATAAAAACATGCATAAAGGTCATTTAAAACTAGAACCTTCACTGAAAATAAGGAGAGGACAAGTACAGTAGCTGATAAAACCTACCCTCGTTGTCCAAAATGTGAAGATCAATACGAACAGACCAGACCATTTTTCCAGCTAGAACGCAGAGTGACTCTGTATCTACTGCACGGCTTTCTCTGCAACCAACACAGTGGACCACCTGTTAAACATTACTCCAACAAGAACTGTTTTTGCAGCATCAATTACAGATTATCATCACAAACAAACTCTACCTTAAACCTCGGTCGATTATACGTCCAAGCTCCACTGCAGATTCACCAGGACGGCCAGGCTCAAACGACGGATCAGCCATTGGAGAAAACTCAGTGAAGATAGATAGAGAGCCTTCGTTGGGTCTGTCTTTGTAAGGTTGTACCAACTGAGCAGTAACGAAACCCATTACATGAGTCTGACCAAGTTGAACTTCCGAGCTACCATATTGTTAATTCACACAAGATTATATAAGCTAGTGTGCTAGTATTCGTTCTATCAGAAGTATAGACTGAAACAAAGGTAATCAAAATCAAAAGTTATCACAAAAGCAAGCAAAGATTGAAGCTTTAGAGCTAAAGAAAGCAAATAAAGCCTACTAAGAGCAGAAACGGTATCAATAAGCAGAAGGGACTGTGAGCACACTTACTTTCCAAACTTAATAGTAAGCTTGCGGTAATCATAAAGACCACGACCATCGACTCTGAGCTCAGATTGTAATGCAGTTTCCACGAATTTACTCTCGTTCACAGTCAACCTCCACATATTAGCCAATCTCCCCTCCATTATCTGCTATGATTACCAACTAAAAAAATCAAAACTTTGGACAACCCGTTTGCAAAAACAACATAGGGAAACAGCAAATTAAACACTCCAAGAAATAAACATCTTCTCTAAGAGTTCGGAATCAGCAAGGCAAATTAAAAACAGAACTTACCTACTGAAGGAAAGAGATGAGATGAAACACTTCGACGATCTTCTTTCGATAAATTCACCTTAGGCTAACGAAGAAGGAGCTCTAGAGCTTTTAGGGAGCCGCGGCAAAAAAATCGTACAAAAGCTTATTTATCTATCTGTCGGCCTATACAACAACAGTACACGTAACACGGCGGCGGCGACTCAGAGAAAGCTTTGGTGATGGAAGAAACAGGTAAAGCCACTTCTGAAAATTTTGAGAGGGTGAGAGATACCTTAAACGGCAGCGTTTCAATAACAAATTGAAAATGGCGTCGTTTTATCACAAAACCTTTATTCCATTGATTATGGATGGATATAAGCCCAACGGGCTTGATTTTCATCCTTAGTGGACATCACAAATAATCACTTTTTTTTTTTGTTCGTTATTTCTCATCAAGTTGTTGTTTCAGCCCTCTCGTTGCTTAACGATTAAAATCTATTGTGGATCGGATAAGAATATTCAACAAGCCAGTACATCTTTCATATTCTTTAATTTCCACAGAATCCTCAATAAATTGAAAATCATGATGTGCACTACTAGATTTTTATTTTATCCTACGGTATCATACTCAAAATAGTATAACATTGTTCTTTTCTTTTCTTTATATTTGTCAAGGGATCATGAAGAATATGTGATATAGTTGCATTATATACATGGGCTTGTTCGTTTGGTTGACGCAGGTACCTGCGGCTGCGACAAACGTAAGTATGTTTGTTGGTTTGCTTGACGCAGGTACCTGCAGCAAACACAGCGACCTGTATCTAACATTTTTAAACGTTGTTTTGATTAAACGATTAAAAATGTAGACGCAGCCGCCTGCTTCAACCAAACGAAAAAGTCTATCATCTTAATTGGATTGCTGTTATTACTTAGATATGAACAAGACACATGATGGGATGATGAATCTAGAACTTGATTGAGCCATGGACTAGAGCAGGAGACAACTTTTTAATATAAGATATTTTCAAATTATATTAAATAACTCTCTTAAACTCATTAATAATTGGCTTATTGTTTAATCAAGGGGCTGGGGTTCTTTCATTAATTCCGATCGGTTTCAGTTTGTGGTTTTTGCTACTTCCCTAGGCAATTTTAGCTTTCGACATGCTCTCCTTTTTCTTTTGATTGATATGTGAGAAACTCTATATATTAATTAAGCGAACACTATGAGTTCTACATTATTTTTCTTCTGCTGTTGCTTTCATTTTTCTTCTTTCTGATTACTTGTTTTAAACTTTTCTTTTTTGCCCACTTTATTCCAAAGAGAAAGATCGAGTGTTTAAATAACTATTTGCTTTTTATTTTAATCATTCATTCGCTAATCTATACATGTGTTTTATAATGATACTTAGGACTAGTTTTCTGAGCATACTGCAAGATGCCAAAAGACGAGTTCAGCTCCTCGTAGTTGGCAAATTTTTCATTTGTAAGTTTGTAGTGATGTCCAAACTCCAAAGTGTGATTCGCGTGGAAACGGATATAGCTAGATATTGTAATATATCCACAATAGTCAGAATCTTACCCACAAAAATGATGATAACTACAAAAGGTTCGGTAAATGTGGCGCTAAGTATATTAGTCACGGCCGAGAAGAGAAACCCAAACCCATGAATATATAGATTTATCTATTAATTCTTTAAATAATAGTCAAATAGATTCATGCATGTCAATACCAAACCAATGAAAAAAGTAGATATGTATATGCATGTTTTCCTAATTGTCTTTTAATTTCTCCTATAAAAAAAATTGTTTTTTAATTTCAATGGAGGCTCTCTCGCACACACACTCAATTCAAACCCTAACATCATGGGAATATTGACAACAATTGATCGGCATCGGCATATTAAACATGTACGTAGACATAATGTGATAGTGAGCTCACACTAACATCCACTATCTTTATATATGTTTGTTTAATCAGTGACCTCAACAACTCATAAGTCTACTTAGACCCAAAAAAAAAAAAACAACTTATAAGTCTACCAAAAGAGAAAAACAACTTATATATGCCTATATAATTGCTTTGTTTTCAGAATTTCACCAAGTAATTTCCTGTTCCGGAGTCAAATTCCGTTTTCGAACGTAACCAAAGTTATATAATTATATTCCATGAAACTTCGAATGACATCTGGTTTATGTATATTTAGATATATCGTGGAATTTTTTTTTTTTTTTGCTAAAATTGTTTCGTTTGATTTCTTTTTGTGTGTGTTTATAATCCTAATGGTATTGATTAAGTATTTTAAACAAGATAAAACTAAAGATTGGTGACTTTTTATAGATAAGTTTATTAATGGGCAATTTTGTTAGAATTTTACTATAATAATCGAAATATTGTATTGTTATTATTACTACTATGCTTAATGGATCCAATGAATGTGTTTGGGAATCCATAACAGTCGTGTTATGCCTCACACAGTGGGCAAAGTAAGATGTTGGGGAAAAGCATTCCCATTGTTATAGCATATATCCTTTCACCTTTTACGCAAATTAAATTAAAGAAATGGACAATGAAAAAAAAAAGTGAAAGGTTATTAACTTATTATAACTTTAACAGGAGAAAAAAAAAAGAAGAAGCAATGATGAACATGTGAGTCATGTTATATTCCCACCCCATATATAAAAATTAAAGCGATAATTTCATCAAAAGCTTGTCTCCTTCACTTTCAAATTCGCAATCATCGTCTCATCAACGACGCACACACTAAATATGGCATATATGGTGCCTGCGCTAATCTCATTTCGATTACTTTAAATAGGTTTTTTATATATAAGCAAATTAGAAACAGTTTGCAAGAGAATCCTAATTAGTAGAACCGGTCGGATTGGGATCAATGACATCTGATCAATTCATATTGTAGTAATCTTTGGGTAGAATATGCTTATCTTAACAATATCCTTTTGATTAACAAAACATGACTTTTGATTAACATAACATGACTTTGTCAATGGATATTCGTTTTATCTGGTATCTGGCAACATAATTAATATCAGAACAAAAAATTTACTACTTAGCCACTATATATATAATAGCTACAAATAAAATTTGCCTAGTCAGATTAGAAAACAGTGATTGCTAGTCAAAGATACATTGAAAAGATACTAAAATTGCTATTTTTTTAAGTAATATTAATCAAACTTATGTCATAGACTAAATTAACGATGTAGACAGCAAAAGAGAGAGATTAGTTAGGTTTGCAGATACTGATACATCATACATACATGTGTTGTGTGCCGTAAGTGGATGCTTTGTCTCTTCAAGTCAAAATCCGTCGACGATCTTTTAACATTCGTCTAGGGGCCAACGAGAATACAGAAAAAGCTTAAAGTTCGAGAGAGTGTGTCACTTTCAACAACAAACGTTGCCTATTTTTCCGTGTACGTTGAATTTATATTACGTTTTTGCCACTGCCACTTATTAGCCACTTTCCACTTATTATTATTGGTCACTATAGCATTAATTCGATTTCGAAACATTAGTAAATATTGAAACGAGTTACGAGCTCAACTTTTTCACAGAGTGATAACATACTCAAATGCAGAAAACCATAAAAGAAGAAGAAGAAGAAGAAGAAGAAGAAGAAGAAAAAATATCATATATATGTTCTTTATCAAGAAAACTATTGATATGTTAGTAAGCAGGACGATGGTTTAGTCATTTTGCCATATGAACGGCTCTTCTTCAAACCGGAATCCCACATCCTCCTCTCCGTAAAGCTGCCACGTAAAAGTGCCGTTGCATAAACTAAACGCATCGTTTCGGTTCATCAGCCCGTCCGTGAAAAGGTCCGGCAGATCAAACACGGTCTCTTCGTTGCTTTCTTTGTCCGTACTAGAAGTCTCTGACGTGTCCGAAGAAAACACAAAACTACTCGAAGTTGAAGACTGATCAGCCGTCGTAGTAGTAATAGTAGACAACAGCTCAGAAGAATGGCTTAACTCATCAGCTTCCGGCTGGGGTAATTTCTCATCATCGATAGCCGGTTCTAATTGCCACGTGGTTGCTTCGGCGGCTTGAGTAGCTGCAGCTTGTATATCTTTGGGAGAGCAACTAACCGGACGAGGAAGCAAACCGGATAATTCAGGGAAATTGAGATAACCGGAGTTGCCTTTGATAGCTAAAGACGCGACGTCATGAGCTCGAGCAGCCATCTCAGCCGTTGGATAGGTACCAAGCCATATTCTCGATTTCTTCCTCGGCTCTCTAATCTCTGACACCCATTTTCCCCAACTCCTCATCCTCACTCCTCTATACGACGTCTGATTCTTATCATCACCGCTGACGTTGATCTTCCGCCTTTTTCCTCCTTCGTCATTGTCTTGCACCAACGATCTTTTGGAGGAAGTCGTCCAAGATTCCGACGAAGACGTTACAGCTGAGGAGGACGAGATCGTTATAACGGAAGCATTGTTGTCGTGATGATGAGTAGTAGTAGCACTACTCTCTAGGTTGATTTGTTTTTCCATTATAGAATGAAAGAGAGAGAGAGAGAGAGTTAATTAAAAGGAATATGTTGCAGTCTGAAGAAGTGGGCTGCTTATTAATATTCTTCAAAGTTATTTTTACTTTGTTTCATATTATAAAGAAAAAGGAAACATTAGAGAGTAATATATATATATAGAAAGAAAAAAAAAAAAAAAAGACAATTATTTCATTACACAGTGGGTCCGTATGTTAATCGAGTAATCTCTTACCCTCCATGTGAAATTAAATGAAAATAACGTGTCTCTATATTTTATTGAAGAAGAAAAAGAAAAAAAAGAGAAAGAAACTAAAATAGAATAACAAATTTAGATGGCGTTCATTGAATTGGAATGTTATTTGACTATTTCGTTTTATATATGAACGGACACTCATGCATGTATGTCACCTTCATTAGTCATAACTCATACTAACAAATCAACTCCGTCATTGGATTGCGTAGCGTCATAGTTGTCAATATATAACGTACCTCCTCTCACTATAGCTGATGACGACGAAAAAGTAAAGACTTTGATTTCGTACCAAGCAAATTAAAAAGACTTCGTGCATCAAAGTTTGGGTTGTTTTGTGTCGTCCAACTCTGCTTTACAGTATATAGACATATGTCCTACCTCCAAAATCCTAAATTAACTTGGACGTTGGAATATAGTCAATACACAATGCGTACTAGTACTAGTTAATTAGTAATTATTTTTAACCACGAGAATCACGTTATTCAGCGGTTCCTTTACACCTTGTTCAAATTATTAGTCATATTGACTGTACAAAGTCATATTTTTAGCGGGTTCTTTTGGATAAATAGTTCTATATGTAAATTTTAACTGAGTCAGAAGAATGTTACATGACTGAATAATTGAGATTATTAGTTTCTTTTTTATCAGGACGTATGGGTCTGTATATTAAATATATAGTATAACGATAAACCTTTGCAAAAATGTATTTACATATATTGTTTAGTATTCCATTCGGCGCCATTATAACTAAGAAGCACTTTAATTAAGATCTGATTAATGATGTTGGATTACTAAAATCAACATCAGTTTTTTCCCTACAAAACCATTGAACAGTGTATACTCCATTATCATTCTTATTCTATTTTCTATTTTGGTCTTCAGTGTACTTCATTATGAAACATATTTAATTTGGTTTTACTTATTTTGGTTGTTATTGACGAATCTTTTATACTGTAATTTTTTGTCAACTATATATACAATATATAATTTGTAGTCTTACTAGTCACAATAATGATTCATTCTAAAGGAAAAATATAATCATGATAGACATCAACAAAATAGCGATTGTCGTCATTCATTCATTAACAGGAAGAAAAGAAAAGTGTGGTTAACAATTATGTATTGCAACTATATAGATTTTTTCTTTACTGTCCAAACGAAAATGACAGTATACATAACTACAAATCAACAATCAGTCTCGTATACAAGATTAGTAGAAACTTGATTGGTATAAAGCATCAGTATACGAGACTGAAAGAAATATTGTTATCAAATGCATGAGCTGGACATGTAAATATTGTTTCATATATTTGCCAATTTCTGCGACGAACAAAAATAAAATAAAAATGGTTGGGTGAATTGGGTTAGAACGTTAGGGATTGAATGTAGGGTGTAGTGTAAATTACTAACTACTAAAACCAAAACAAGAGTAATGTGCATTGAATATATATATATATATATATATATATATATAATTAGTATAAAAATCCGTTAAACATTGTAAAATTAACAATCATGATCAGGATGGTTGAATGTAGCATTTTTCAGGGCCATACCAAATCTTTCCATGGCCCGACATAAAAAGTTGTAATTTTTATATTAATGTAGTGAGTCGTGACACCATTACCCAAATACGATGTCTCTACCTTTTTTTAGTAATAACTTCCTAATTAAATCCCGACCACTATTATTAGTAGTAGTACACACAATTTGTTACTAATCATGAAATTATAAAAATTGATTTATTTTGAACTTTGGAAAATAGAAAAAAAAAAATATTAAAGTTTGATGTTTTTTTCCTTTTCTATTGATATAACAAATATGGGCCATAAGCCCAAAACGAAACCCATTAAACATGCAACGAAATAGGAATCTCTCGCAATCGGACTTTTTTTTTATATTTTGCCCATTATCAACAAGATCGGAGAAGCGACGGCGAAAAATGGAGGAACGAAACGACGACGGAGCCGGTGTCGTCGAGAGAAGTTTGTTAGATGGATCCGATCATTGGTGGTGGGCAATGGGAAGTGGAGCTCAAATCATGTGGGGAGTGAGATTGATTAGGAGAGGTTACGCCGGCGACATTCGATTAATGCCACTCAAAGCCTTTGGAGTCGCATCGCTCTTCGTCGGCTCTTTAGCCACTAGCTCTGTCGCAGTAGTCCGCGCCACAGGGATCCACACGGTTAGTTAAAAATATCATTTGATCTCTCTCTATGACTATCTCTCTTGTTGAAAATGGGTGAAATTGTGGGTATTTAGGTTCAAGATGCGATTGATCTTGGAGCTAACATTAGAACTAATTTGGGGGTTACTCCTCAAATCCCGGATAAGCAAATCACCGGTACGCCGATGTTGTTTCTTTTAGGGTTTTAAATTTACAAAATTGGACCAAAGATTGTTTCTTGCTAAAACCTTTGTGGGAATTTTGTTGTGTTGTAGAGAGAGACGGATGATTTTGTCATGAACAAATCGAGTTTGCTGGAAGCTCTCTGTTCTGTCGGATTCACTAAGAGACGATCATGGAATAGCTAGCTCTCTTTTGGTAGGTTCATCAGTGATGCTTCTGGCTATTCGAGTATGATGTTCATATAGATTAGACGAAATTTTAGGTCGTCTTTGTCTGAATCTTGTTGACAAAAAGGGGTTTTGAGTTCATACATTTAGATGATACTATATATGTTGTTTATAGGTCATGTGCTCTGTGTTAGTTTCGTTTCTTAATATCAAAGTTTTTAAACGGGCTTTTTTTCCAATAAATCATATCTCAAGATTTGATGAAATTTATATAATTATATATATACAGAGCAGCTTCTGGATACAATCAACTATCAGAATCAAAATCTACAAACCTAACAAAATTTACATTTACTTCCCCGCTTTTATATTCTCAAATCCAATCTCGTCTTCAAAACCTAAAAGGCTCTCTTAAAAGTGGATGTTTCAAGAGAGCCATTGGAGAAGAAAGATGACAGATGAAGTATCCCTCTTAGTGACAGATTGTATACACTGGTTTTAGTTAAGAATCTTTTTCATTTAACACTCTCACACAGCTTGCCGATAAAAAATTTATTTGCAAATTTTGTCTCTTTATGTTCAAATAAATTTTAGATTTGAAAAGTCAATCTCCTAATTTTTTTGTTTGTGTCAACTAGTCAATATCCTAATTATTACCGAGTTTGTCGAAACTTTGTATGGCCCAACTGTCAAGTACTAGTAATTGGTTTCTTTTCAGCAACCCTTCTAACACAGTCCAGTGTTTTCCACGTTCCATATTGCCTGCAATATATCGTATTTGCATTCGTATGTACCTAATAATAGTTTCAAGATTTTTGGAAATATCCCATCCGTAAGTAGGAAATCAATAAATTATGTTTTGACGTAGATTGTATATCCCATTTATATTAATAAAGAAGTATTTTTGAAAAAATGCTGATGTGTCGTCGCCATAGAGCTCGAACCACATTTTAGCAAATAACTCTCATTAATTATACTAACTACATCTATGCTACTATAGATTTAAATCAAAATTCATTACATAAATTAAAACTATTTGTAGCCATTTAATTTGAAACTATATTACTATTTTTTTAAAAACAACAAATTATTTTTTAAAATCGATAATTATTCATATTTTATTAAAATAAAATCATACAAATTTCTCCATCACTTTAAAATTCTTTTCTACATTCAAATATTTCAAGGGTGAAATTTATTTTTACACAAAATAGTCACAAATTTGAATAATAATAAAATTTAGTTACATATTTTGTTTTATACAAAAGAATCTTAGATCTCAAATAATACTTTTACTTATAATAATTTTATTTGAATCGATTTATCCACACTATGTGCAGGTTGTTTACCTAGTTCTTTTTTAAAACCCACAATTAGGTATGATGTTAAAAAAAATTAACCAAATGTAATTTCTGATTAGTTAAATGTGTTTACAATTGGTGTATTATTATAGGGTTAGTTGTGTGTGGTTGTATATGTTTTCTTATGATGGATATTTTCTGTTTGAATTTCAAATTTTGACACCTATATGGCTAATATAATATGATTTGTCTGTTGGATTATATAGGCCATGACAAAAGTATACTCCCTCCGTTTCAAAATATAGAATGTTTTAGAAAAATTTGTTGTTTCATAACATAGGATGTTTTCAAATTTCAGTGCAACTTTTATATTAGTTTAGTAGTTTATATTATGCAGTATTGTTTCTGACTGGTTGAACTTGTTAAAAGTAAAGTCTTCTTAATCTACGTGTTTTGCTTAAAACATCCTATATTTTGAAACGGAGAGAATATATAGATTCTACACACTAAAAAAAAAAATTTGGTGACTAGGCCATCTTTACTAAAAGTTTCTTTTCCAAATATTCTTAATAAAAAATTAATAAACAGAAGAGAGAAAAGAAAAGTAGAAGGATCGATACTTTAGGGAGAAATTTGAGAAACGGTTCTCTCATCAAATAAGAATGCTGTCAATTGTTTTATGGTACAAATATTAGAAAAATAAATAAAAAAGAAAATTTGTAAAAATAAAAAATTTATTTGTTTTTTTGAGAAATGGTCACCGTTACTCGAGTAGAGATTAAAACCTATTATGATAGAGTCTTCAGCAAAATAGCTTTTGTATACAATATTAGAAATAACTTTGGGATTAAATTCTACACTTCGCAGTAAATTGTCATTCAAGACTGTTTTGGTCAATAATACTATTATAAATACCATTCAAGACCGTTTTGGTCATTAAAAATTATTACTATTAAGTATTAATAATTTAATATTATGGGATACAGTGGAAGATAGACTGACAGATAGAATCACAGATCTTATTTTGGGGTTATGAAACTTATTAAAAACATAAATGACGAGAGAGAGTGAATGGTAGATATGACTAAGACCCATTACATTAAATACACCAGAAGAGATAGTGAGATGGTTGATAGTGATATGACTAATTTATTAACGCACAAAAGATGAACGGGAGAGAGTGAAACGACGTTGTCCAGGCATGAGAAGAACGTTCATTTTTGCATAACCTGCATAATCGAAGCCACCGTCTGGATAAGAGTCATTACCAACAGAAGCGTGGCAGCTACGGTGGCCGTACCTCTCCATAGATTACCGAAATACTGGCGTCCGAGGATGGTGCGTGACCTATTGAATGGATTATCGTAATAGGCGTTGACTCTAGACGCTATACCAGCATAGTAAGAACGACTCTCGACGACGCCCGAAAAGAGTGTGTTCACCATCTCCGCCACGGCCACAGAACTCTTCTCCCCCCAGTTATTTAGTATCCCTTTCAGAAATCAGAACCATACCAAGCCATATTAGTATTTATTATGCGAGAAAATTTAAGCAAAGCACCAACAGCAGTAAACACGGAGCAGTACTTACTCGGAATTAGAGGATTTTATACGGTTTAAACATTTGTATGATAATACAATATATTTGGTAAGTATATACTTATATGGTGAAAAACATGACTTCCAAATAGTATCAAAAGTATTTCTCAAATGATAAGTATGAAAATAATCAAATAATCCATTTTATGCTACAATTTGTGGATGTTTAATTTTAGGTTATACTGCATTTAGAATTAGAACACTGGTATATACCCACACAAACAATATATGTACATACGTACCGTTCTCCATGAGCAAGTCAACATCCTTATCAGTGTCGATGAGAAAATCCAAGAAACTAACGAAGTTACATACGTACGCTTCGAAAGGGTAATGGCATTGCTCAAGCGCCATTATATTTCTTAGTGTGATCTCCGCATCATCTGGAACCCACAAACAAGGTATCTTCAAACAACCATTCTTGAACTTCACATCTATCGAGAACTCATCTGTCACGGCCTTGAACTTCACTCCTGCACTGTGTAGCTTTGCCGCATTATACATGTTTTTAATGATCGGGTGCTCTGTTGGTTTTTTCGACGAACCATGTGTCTCCATGCGATGAGTTTTGAGTCGTTCAAGACGACTCTTTTCCGTATCTCTTGACCCTTGTATCTCCATGGGAACACATCGGAAAATATCAGATATATATCTTGATATGGTCTTTGCTGGTTTTCTTGATTCATGTGTCTCCTCCATGCGAAGAGCTTCATGTACTCCAGGACGACTCCTTTCTGATTCTGTTGACTTGTGTGTCCCCAAGCGGGTAAATCGGAGTAGACCAGCTAAAGATCTGAATTTACTCTTAGCTTTTCTTTTGGACTTGAGTGTCTCCACACGAACACATCGGAATAGATCAGTGAAATGTTTGAATTTGGACTCATCTCTGATATTACCTTGGAATCTGAAATAAGTGATGACTATCTCATGGAGTGTCTGGTTTGGGCGGAGTATTGGAACGATAGGACCGAAGAGTTTCTCGAGGATGAAGTAAGGAAGTTGATTCTCGAGCAAAATGAGGTCTTCATCCACAGTGGTTTGAAGACAAGGCTGCTCAAATATAGGATCCCATGTTTTGTTGGTGCCTGATCCTTGGTGCACAAGCAAAGTGTAATCTTTACTCCTTAATAGGAACTCTAGTATGAAAACAGAGTCGTGTAGGATCATTTCCACGAAATTTGGAGATTCAATCCAGGCAGTTGATTCAGAGTAGCTTGCCCTGATTACATCTTCGGTTTCTTTGATTATTCTTCTGAATTCATCAATGGTTTTTTTCCCTCCAAGCCTTTTTGAGAATCTTGCGAGGTAAAACTTCTTATGCTCCTCCATGTTCAAGTAGCCCATTAGCTTTGTGTTTGTGATATCTCCACGAGACTTGAGAGCTTGAGATTTTAAAGAATGGTGAAGAGGTCCAATGAGGAGTAATTGTGGCGTGTATGCTTCTGGATTTACACGACGTAGACGATGAGGGACTCGGTAGATGCAACGGTGCTCAGGATTTGTAGGAAACCACCACATCCCGGGAGCCGATTCGTTAAACTCAAGAATCGTGTCCGGTTCATGATTCAACCTTCGGTTCATTATTTCCAAAATGTAATCCAGTGCCTTGTCTCCCTAGAATCTGAAGTTTGTCTTGTAGTAAAGAGATACAAAGTGATATAGTTTTGAGAGAGCAAATGAGAGTAAATGTCAAGGAGGAGGAAGAAAAAAGACGAGGAGACAGTACTTAACGTTCGTAATTTCCCTCTTTAGTAAGTAGTAAATGATGAGGAAGGAAAGGAGGAAATTTCACACGAACGTGTCCATGTACATGAAAGTCACTTGTTCACATATGTAGTAATAAATTGCACATGTTAATTTATATATTAACATAGGTTTGTGGATTCAGAGCCCAATGTCGTTCGAGATCGAGTCTTTTTTTTTTTACTTAATTTGTTGTGTTTTTCTAGATCTTCACAATAATGGATCCTTATTTTGAGGTCAACTATGTTTATTTCGGTTGATGTGTCTTAGACCAACTCCAATGATACACCAGATGTTGCTTCAAACTCTATATTTGGTGTCAAAATATTTCTAATGATGCTTCAAATGTTGTTCTAAATATAGAGAAATGAAATTTATTTTTGGAGCAACACTTTTTCATTTAACAAGTGCTCCCTCAATTTTGATTTGTTATCATTTTATACCTAAACAAAATTATATAATTAATAGTTATACTTAAATAAATTTCTATTAAAATCATAGTTATTAAAAATTATAGTTACTAAATATTATAAATGATGTTTACATAAAAAATGTACCATTCTATTTTTTTTATTTACGTTTTGTAATGAAATTTTATATTTAATAATATCATAATTTATTTGTTATTTGTTTAGAATAAATAAAATAAGTGAGTAAAATCTACAAATTTTAAAAGTAAAGGACTATCTTATAAATTAAAAGAGAATATTAAGATAGAATATACTTGAATTATTTATTTTGAAACAAAAATCAAAACTAATTATTGGAGCAAACACTTGCTCTATTTTTAGAGAACTCCAAATTTGGAGTAAAAAATGAAGCAGACCATTGGAGATGCTCTTACCTTTGGGAATTAGCTTAAGAAAAATCTTATACATTCAATTGCAAAATGATTTTGATAGGGATGAACATTCAGATGAAAGTCACTTGCAATTTGCAAATAAGCGCACCATTTGTATTACTACAAAATCACTTTTTTTTTTCTTTTCTTTTTGAAAGCAGCGTTTGTTTTGTTACAAAATACTACAGTATATACAGTTGGATATAATGACAATTTGATGTAAATATATTGATTGGCAAAAAACATATATAGGAAAGTCTTCTAATAGCTAACCAATTAATTAAAACTTATTCATTTATTTAAAGAGTTGTCTCCTCTTTAGTCTATGCTAATAGCTGCTAGTATATGATAGTTTCAACTTTCAAAGCTTTCCGACGATCATTCTTACTCATAAGATAAAAGTTCAGTATATATGGTGATGATTGAATATTACTATTATTGATAAACTTGCCCAAAACTTGCCCAAGAGTTGTCTTATGCCCTTCTCTATTGATATTACAATGTAGAAGACTCGTTGATAATAGAGTAGAAGATTGGTTAAATATATATCTAATCTCTTTTTCTTTCTGGTTATCTTTTGCAAGGATGTTAAAACTCTCGTTTTGGTGGATTCTGAAAATTGCCCAATAATTATATCTAATGCTTGTTACTTCACCAAGAATGTTAGAACTGCTCTCAACAAGGCCAATTACAGAGTTCCTCTCCCTATAGTTGTTGTTGGCAATTTTGAAAATATTGGTTTTGACGTTTGAGAAGTTCTTTAGTTGACGCGTGTCGATCTTGATTAAGTGAATATACCACTTTCAAATCCATTCAAATTAATTTAAAACATAATGTGAATTTTGAAATCCAAAAACAAATCATTTAATAAATAACAAAGGAATTTAACAAATATTTGTAAATCATATAACAAATAACCATAGTCGGAGTCTAACATAGTTTTATGAAACATTTGAATGGCCCCCAAATTCAGTGGGTCCCACTTTTTTTGGGTCACTATATGTGTATAAATTCAAAATAAAATATAGATATATACATTAAAATAAAGTTTGATGAATAAATTTCTTCAAAAAAAATTAAAACAATAAATTTCTTAAGAAAAGTTTGAGTTGTTATTATTCTTTTAGATAGATATCACACTACTATGTTTTCTAAAATAAAAATTTGATTTAAAAAGATTTGTTTTTACTCTAAAATTTTGAAAATTATAGAAATTATAATTTTTCTCAAAATTCGTATAGAATACCCTATTTTATTGGTCCGGCACTGCAAATAACACATAATTTTGATAAATATTTTAAAATCCATAATTAAGTAATACATAATTTTTGTTTGGATTTCTAAATCTATCAAAATTTTTGGAGTTGGAATCATATTGTCCTTTGGACAAAACTATCTCCCGAGGGTAAGTCTAGAACCTCTACGCGTTATTGAATGAGACCCCCGTACTCTTCCCAGGGGAAGCCTATTGTTACTGAGTTTGTCTAGCGTTTGTTTGGACAGCTGTCCAGTAACAGCTGATATCTGATTATTTTTTTACCTTTGCTACCATATTTTTGAGACAAGAAATTAATAAAGTGATTATTTAAACGGACAACAAGTCTAGCTAGTCACTACGTACTAGCTATATATTTCGAACAAGGGTGAAAGAATTTCACTTCTTTATAACTGGAATGATCGAAAACACCGTCTGGACAAGAGTCATCAGCAATAGACACGTAGCGGCTGCGGTGGCTGTCCCTGTCCACAGGTCGCTGCAATACACGCGCCTGAGGATGGCGTGTGACTTATTGCATTTGTTGTTGTAGTGTTCCACTACTTCCGTTGCGATATCAGAATAATAAGAGCCATCATGCATGACTCCTAGACAGAGCTTGTTCACCATCTTAGCCACCGCACGATGTTGCCCAAGCCAATTGTTTATTATTCCTTGCAAAAACCAAAACCATAATGATACAATCAATACTCACACGTAACACAAATTGATCATAAAGTGTGAAGATACAAACACAAATAGACAAGAGAAATAGGTCAATCTACTAATTAAGTACCTTTCTCGACAAGCAAGTCGACGTCCTTCTCGGTGTCGATGAGGAAATCTAAGAAGATGACGTAGTTACATACATGGGCGTTGAACGGATAATGGCATTGCTCAAGTGCCATTATGTTTCTAAGTATCATCTCTGCATCGTCATCAGCTAAAAAACATGGTATATTCAAAACACCATTTGTGAATTTCACCTCGACCGACAACTCGTCTTCCAAGGCCTCGAATTTTACTCCCCCGGAGTCTAGCTTATCCGCGTTATACATGTCATACATGGGCTTGAATATCTCATAACCATGATCTGGAACTGTCTCCACGCGGACACACCTTGCCATATCAGTAAAATGTCTAAACTTTGAGTTGTTTCCAATCTTATCTTGGACTCGAAAATGGATGATGGTTAATTCACGGAACGTCTGGTGCGTGGAGAGTATTGAAACTATTGGATCAAAGAGTTTCTCGAGGATGAAGTAAGGAAGCTGGTTCTCGAGCAAGATGAGATCTCCAGTGACTGTGTGTACAAGACAAGGCTCGTCCATAAGAGGATCCCCTATTTTCTCCGGTCCTTTAACGTAAAACCTCAAAAAGAGCTCTAGTATGAAAACAGAGTCGTGCAAGATCATGTCCACGAACTCTGAAGATGGAATCCAAGCCGTTGATTCAGAGTAGCTTGCTCTGATTAGATCTTCGTCTTCTTCGATGATTCTCCTGAATCCATCAATGACTGCTGTCTTTCTTTCAACCCTTCGTGCGAACTCCATCAAGTAAACTTTCTTGTGGCCCTCCATGTTCAAGTAGCCCATGAGCTTCGTGTTTGTGATATCTCCACGAGTCTTGAGAGCTTGAGATATTAAAGATCGATGAAGAGGTCCAATGAGAACCAGTTGAGGCGTGTATGCTTCAGGGCTTACTTGACGTAAGCAGTTTGGGACTCTGTAGATACAACAGAGATCAGGATTTGTAGGAAAACGCCACATCCCAGGAGCAGGTACTTTCTTCGTCGACTCATGGTTTGATCCCGATTCAAGATCCAAGGTTCGTTCCATTGTCTTGAGAATTTTTCTGTTGAAAGTTGAAGTTTATAGTGAAAGAAAGACAACTTAAGATGGGTATAAGTAGGCCATGAGTTCATGACTATAGTTGCTTAATCCGGATAAAAAATATATAATGTAATTGATTCGAAACCTGAATCATATCCTAAATTGGTTAAATTATACTTACTTTTTTTTCCGACCAAAAATAAAACTAGACTTACTTTTTTCTACATTAAGAAAATTAATTTAGATTAAAGAACCGGTTCAGCCATTGTTTTTTGGTTAAAGAGAAGCAGATAAGTTAATTAAATACCGTAAAGAGGAAGGCATCAGATGCAGCTTTCGAAACCCACACAGCTCAAGGCTGGTATCAACAGTATTAAAAAATCAGTCATGTTCTAGCATTTTTTTAATTTAATATTCGTTATCGTTTTGCTCATTGCAACTTATATAATAAGAAGACATTACATTTACTCTCTTTCTTTTATTCTCATCTGTTTTCTTGTTTTGTGAAATATAAAATAGAATTTGGCACGTTTTGAGTAAAAGAAAAAAGTAAAAAGAGGCACAACTCTTTCACACGCACATTCAGCGCACTAATCTCCACATGATTAAGAAAATTTATAGTCACACAAGTCACAACCCACGTGCATGTACAAAATAAGGGGGCCTTAGACGGGCTCACTTGATTTGGGCTTTAGAATTGGGCTAATAATGTAAGTAAAAAACACGAGGGTAGTTTAGTAAAATTAGCAAATTCGAAATATGAGAGAGAGAGAGAAACTTGGGGAGTGGGGTACTGAGAGAGTGGAGGGGGTAATGGGTAAATGTGGGTGATAACCGCATCCAACCGTCACTACAAAAACCAAAGAGAAGAAGAAGAAGAAGAAGAAGAAGAGCAGAGAGAGACAACAATAAAGAGAGAGAAGAAATAAGCAGAGAGATGAGGAAAATGGAAGGGAATAATAATAATAAGAAGGAAGAGATAAAGAAAGGGCCATGGAAAGCCGAAGAAGACGAAGTGTTGATCAACCATGTTAAGAGATACGGTCCTCGTGACTGGAGCTCCATTCGATCCAAAGGTCTTCTTCACCGCACTGGCAAATCTTGTCGTCTCCGTTGGGTCAACAAACTCCGTCCCAATCTCAAAAAGTACACATCTTTCTCCTTTTTTTTCTCCCTCTCTCTCTGTTCAATTTTGGTGTATTTGTTTGCTTTAAGAATTTAGGGTTTTTTGTTGTTTTGGGGTTGATGGATAAAGTGGATGCAAGTTCTCGGCTGATGAAGAGAGGGTTGTGATAGAGTTGCAATCTGAGTTTGGGAACAAATGGGCCAGAATCGCTACGTATTTACCTGGAAGAACTGATAACGATGTTAAGAACTTTTGGAGTAGCAGACAAAAGAGACTCGCTAGGATTCTTCATAACTCCTCCTCTGATGCTTCCACTTCTAAGTCTTCTTCTTCTTCTTCTCATCGATGCAAGGGCAAACACGTCAAACCAATCCGTCAATCTTGCAATCCCACTCAGGTTATCTACTGATTACAAATTCACTAGTTTTTAACTTTGTTTTTGTTTTTGGGTTTTGAGTTTTTAACTTTGTGGTTTCAGGGTTTTGGTTTGGTTGAGGAAGAAGAGATTGCAGTTTCTTCTTCTTCATCTTTGATGATGGTTCCTTATTCTTCTTCTGATCAAGTTGATGATAAAGCCTTGAGATTGCCCGATTTGGGTATTAAGTTAGAGCATCAGCCTTTCACTTTTGGGGCTGATCTTGTTCTAGCTGAGTTCTCTGACTCACATAACGATGCAAATCAGCAATCTCTTATCCCTTTCTCTCCGGAAAGCAGAGAGCTTTTGGCTAGACTTGACGACCCTTTTTACTACGATATACTTGGACCTGCTGATTCTTCTGAGCCATTGTTCGGTCTTCCTCAGCCGTTTTTTGAGCCCTCCCCTGCCCCGAGAAGATGCAGACATGTTTCAAAGGATGAAGAACCTGATGTTTTCTTAGACGATTTCCCTGCTGACATGTTTGATCAAGTTGACCCGATCCGGACTCCTTAGATTGTTCTTCTTGCTTGTAGATTGGTTTTCCTCTGTGTTGTGTTTAGGTCTAATTTGATGCTTTCTATTAACTATGAAGAACTCTTTCTAGATGTTTCAAGCAACAATGTAACTATGTAATGACAATTCTTGCTTCCTTGTTAGTGTGATGTATTTTTTTCTTGGCAGAAGTATAAATCTTATTCGATTGAATGAAAACTTTGAAACACAATTCATACAAAAGCAGTTCAAATACAATCAAAAGTACAGAAACAGAGGGGACTGAAGACAATTGACTAAACCGGTGATTGGCTTATGACAGGTTCATGACTGGGCAGGATCCTGACTAAATCTGATTCCAGCTTTACCATGACTCAAAACCACCTCATACTCCCCAGCTTTAGCAGACCCATCTTTACTTGAAACCTCTCTTCTCAATTCAACATAAGCACAGTAGTCTACTTCATACACAGTTGTATCTTTATAAAACGTAGAAAATGTAGTTCCAACTCCTTCCCCTGAAAATTTCAAAAGAGGTTTAGAAGTTAACAACATAGAAATTGCGCAAGTTCATCAGCGAAGGATAGTTCACTATAGAGAAGGGAACTGGTTTACATCTGACTGAGTTAAGACAGATTGAGATTGATCAATGCCAAAGTAGGAAGTTATACAAGATCCATAGAATACACAGCAAGCTAAAACAAATCGATGTGGAAACTAAAAGTCAGAGACTTGCATACCATGGGTGACTAAGAGCAGGTTCTCTGAAGGATACTTATCAGCAAGAGCCTTTACAACTTTAACATACCGATCTCTGCAGCCTTCCACAGACTCTTCCCATTTTGGCAACTGAACAGAAGAAACTAAGGATCAAGTTTTTAACCAAGGTATAAAAAAAACAACAAAAAGATCAAAACTTGAAAAGGTCCTAAAGAGAGTAAAAAAGGACCTCTTTATAAACCATATCCACATTACGATCCACCATTCCCTTAGGAAACATAGCTTCAAGATCTGAAATACTAAAGTCAAAGTTTCCATCTTTAGGAGCAAACTCACGCCTAATAGCCACTGAGTTCAGCATCTCACACAAACCAAGCTCAATAGAAACCTGAGAAGAAGCAAACATAAATAAACATATCAGCTGATTTGATCTTATACTGTACAACAGAGAACGATGATAATATTGGTTATCACAGTTCGATTCAACTGCCTAGACTAAAAAAATTTGAAACTCAACAAAAAAAATGAAGACTTTTGTGGTTTAAGATGATGATTAGGGTATGATCTGATGGACCTTGAGCTTAGATGTATCAATGGAAGGGACGTCTTGGGAAGACATAGCGTTGGGATCGACATTGACGGCAGAGAGAGCAGAGACGACTTCGGAAGCAGTCTGGACGCATCGGAGAAAAGGGGAGACGAATACGCGGTGAATCGGAAACGCGATCTGAGATCGGATCCTTTGACCGGTACGAAACGCTCGAATCATACCGTCTTGAACGAGAGGAGGATCCCAAGGTCTCTCGGCGGTTGAAACCCAGAGTGGCTCGAAATTGTCGATACGATCACCGTGACGCATCACGAAGATGTTTTGGTAGCTGCCATCATCCATGTTGTTTGATTTGGGAGACTCCATTTGTTTTTGTTTCTTTCTTCTAATCTTCTTCTTTCTCTTCGTTTTTTTTTGCGACTGTTATGGATTCGTATTTATAATGGGAATTATTTTTTTATTATTTTTTTATTTTTTTTGTGGATATGTGATAACATTTAATAAGTGCCACTCCTAGTAAATTGTTAAAATTAACAGTAGGATATTGCATAGGTTTTTCTTATTCGAGAATATGATGTGTTCATAGCACCATGAGTCTTTGACACAATAGTATATACTATTGTTTTCTTTTAAAATTGGCAAAAAGTGTTATAAACATTTTGTTGGTGTGTATTGCGAATTGTATTACAGCACTACACAAAAGCAGGATATAATACAATATGACTTGGAAACTACTTATTTGATACTTTGTCTCCATCGATGAAATTACACATATACTGATATACATATGTCGACATCAATATTAACGACTAGTCATTCAATTTTTAGAAGAAGATAATATATATATTTGTGAACAAAAAGAAGATAATGTATAGTTTTAGCATTTATTTTTAGAAAGAAAGATTTTGGGTGAAAAAATGAAAGAAGAAGCAATACATGTACAGGTAGGTGCCGTGGTGATGAATGACGTGACAAAACAAGGCAATGATCTTTCAAATAAACTAAAATGGGATGATGCAATATAGTGATTACTTAATACAATTTGGATGTTAATATCTCCCTGTCATATGATTTGCAACTTGTTTAATAGAAATCGAACTATTCCTTAATGGAGAGGGTTGTTGGTCACAAACCCCACGCTAATGACTTTCGTAAAATCTTATTTAATACAGTTTGACCATTCATATATAGAAATCATTTGTTAGATAGACAAATTCCAAAAAGTTATTTGCAAAAATAAGGATGAATTATTCTGATTAACGTCAAGTCGTAAATTACTGATGAGAAGATGTCTTTTAACGTTAAGTTTACTCGTTCTGTGAAAAGTTTTATTGGTTTATTCAGTGAAACAACACAAAAGTTTCCACAAATCCATGAGTTAAAAAATAAAGGTTGAATGAATCATCAGCCCTTTTTTCCTTGGTATGACTACAATATTGTTCTTGTTGTATAGACGTACATAACGTTCCCATTTGTAGTAAAGCTCATGTCCGGTTAACCAGAAGTTTCTAGATAACCATTAGCCAGTATCCGGTTTTCTAGTGCCATGATCATCCGGAGCACAAACAATTGACTTAAACAGAAGTTTGGTCTATGGTACTCAAGGAATGGTACTTGATTCCACTTTGACTAAGACTTGTAATCACCTCGAAGTCTCCAGTTATAGTAGATCCATCTTTACTCAAGACCTGTCTTCTCAGTTCAGCACAAGCACAATACTCTACGTCGTACACATCTACGCCTTTAAAGGTTGCAAATGTAGTCCTTACTCCTTCCCCTGCATTTTCCCAACAAAGAGACTTTAATACAAAAACATGAATTGGTTGAAGAAAGGGACTGGACTATACTCATAGACTCATATGGAAACGAGGCAGAAAGAATAAGAGATTGATATTGATAAAAAGTAAAGAATGTGTAGTGTACCGTGAGTGACTAAGAGCAAGTTCTCAGAAGGATACTTATCAGCAAGAGTCTTAATCATATTAAGAAATCGATCTGTACATCCTTCCACAGTCTCTTCCCATTGCGGCATCTAAACCAACCCAACAAGAGAGCTATCAAGTTTCTTCACATCAAAATTGCTTCCAAGATTAAAAAGATAGTCAGAAACAGAACAAGAACTAGAGACTAGAGACTAGATAGTTCCTTAAAGCTGACCTCTTTATAAACAGGATCCACACTATGATCAACCATACCATCAGGAAACATAGCTTCAAGATCTGAAATCATGAAATCAAACTTCCCATCTTTGGGAGCAATCTCAGGCTTAATAGCAATTGAGTTTAACATCTCGCTCAATCCATATTCAATAGAAACCTGAGAGAAGCATACAAGTATCACCTTAAACAACGCTTATCTCCGATTCAACACAACATTCTAGCTAGAGACCTGACCTTGAACTTAGACTTATCGATTGAAACGACGTCTTTAGAAGAAGTAGCGTTAGGATCGAAATCGACGGCGGAGAGAGCAGCGATAACTTCGGAAGCAGTCTGAACGCAGCGGATAAAGGGAGAGACGAAAACACGGTGAATCGGAAATTGGATCTGAGATCGAATCCGTTGACCAGTTTGAAACGCTCGAACCATACCGTCTTGAACGAGTGGAGGATCCCATGGTCTAGCGGCTGTATCGAGCCAGAGTGGATCGATTTTGTCAATGCGATCACCGTGACGCATCATCAAGATATTTTGGTAGCCATCGGAGTTAGGTTTAGCAGACTCCATTGTTGCTCTTGCTCTGATGGTTCTTGTTGCTGTTGGTGGTGTGACCTTTGAGAGTACGTTGGAAGTCATTGTATACATATTGTCTCGTTTTTTATTTTATTTTTTATTTTACTCAAAAAGGTTATATAATATAATATTTTATTATTATTTTGTCTGTTTGTCAAAAGGATCTAATCTAGTTAAGAACAAAACCAGCTAAACCAATGACATTGGTTGGGTTATATAACACGATCATGGATTGGGATTGGGACGTTGTGGTGTGGTCCATGTTTATAGTAACCACAAATTAAGGGTTTCAATAAAAAGACTGAGAATCAGTCAAGAGACCGCTAACTTCGGTTTAATCCGGTTCGACGTGACTGGTATTAAATTGGGATTAAGAAAATAAAATTTGAGTGTTAAATTACAATAGAGCGAAGAATAACCGAGTTTGGTGTTCAATCCACTGCGTCTCTTTTGGTTTGTAGATTTGATATCACTTGTTCAATATTACTGTAATTTTAAGATTTCAATATTAGTTTGACAACAATTAATAAAAAGAAAATTAAACTACTATATATTCTAAATAAAAATAATAATACTAAATCTACTAGCTAAATAAATTTCAGTGTTAAATTACATTACAATGAAAAATAAATTTTAGCATGTTCTGACAAATTTTTGTAGAATAAATTTTCTTATCATACAAAACATTCTTATGTTAGCTACTTTCGTAAATTTTCTGGAAGAAAAGGAAAATAACTGTAACATCATAATACTTTTTTTTTTTTGGTCAACACTGTAACATCATTTAATTCTTATGTTGTGTATACATTGAATAAATAAAGAGTGAACCAAAAATATTCACAAACAAATCAGCTAAACCGGAGATTGGCTTACAACAGGATCATGGATTGGGCTGTTGTTGTCCTTGTAAGACACTCCATGACTAGTAACCACCTCAAATTTGGCAAACCCATCATCATCACTATTCAAAATCTGCCTTCTCATTTCAACATAACCACAATAATCTACCATGTACTTAGTTGCATCTTTGAAGTAGTTGTAAAGTGCAACACTTACTCCTCCCCCTGCAATTTTCCACCCACAAAATAAATGTTCTCAAAGATTAGAAAAAGTCAGTTTTTGTTTAAAATTTAAAACGAAAAAAAAAACCATAACTGTTTTTGCTTACAATGAGTGATTATGAGCAAGTTCTCAGAAGGATACTTCTCCGCAAGAGCCTTCATTGTTTTAAAATATCGATCCTTGAAGCCTTGCGCAGATTCTCCCCATTGTGGCAACTAAGGAATTCAGATATATATAAACTAAAAATTTAGTCGTCACACAAAATAAAATATAAAGGAAGAAAAAAATATATCACCTCTGTATAAACCATATCCACATTAGAATCCACTGTTCCCTCAGGAAACGTAGCTTCAAGATCTAAAATCTTAAAATCAAATTTCTCATCTTTGGGAACAACTTCACTATCCATACAGATTGTGTTGAGTACCTCGCACAATCCAAATTCAATCGATACCTGAAGCAGAGGAGACAAGGCATAATAAGCATAAAGCATCTCAAATGCTTCAATCAAAATGTCCAACATGTTATAAGAATAACAGAGTTTTGCTTAGAAAATTAGTAAATCTCCCATAGTTGTCGTGTATTTTATAACGTATATAGGTTATTGGCTTCTAAATTTAAACTAAGATTATGACACGGACCAACACTCACATAACCACTAGACTACAAACTCCGGTCTGGTTCTTTCAACAAATATCTAGAGCGATCGATATATATTCTGACTGACCTTGAGCTTAGTGTTGTCCATGCAAAGGACGTCTTTAGACGACATGGCTTTGGGGTCTAGATCGACGGCAGAGAGAGCGACAACGACTTCGGAAGCGGTCTGGATGCAGCGTAGGAAAGGGGAGACGAAGACACGGTGAATCGGAAACCCAATCTGAGACCGGATTCTCTGACCGGTTCTAAAGGCACGATCCTTACCGCCCTGAGCAAGCGGTGGATCCCACGGTCGCTCAGCTTTTGAAGTCCATAATGACTCGGAACGGTCGAGTCTATCACCGTGACGCATCACGATGACATTCTGGTGGCTATAGGTGTCTGATGATTTAGCAGACTCCATTGTTCTTTCTCTGTGTGGCATTTGGCAGTAGAAATGGTGGGATGTATTTATATACATACAGATGCAAGAAGAGTTTGAGTTCCTTCTGTTTTACGTTAAACTTGTTAAGGAAGTGCAATGGAATATTTTTTTTCCACACTAGGAAATTGCGAGGAATGTAGCTTATAACACAAGAAAGTTACTAAGTTTATTATTATACACACGACTCGTTGACTTGATAGTACTAGGAACTTTACCATCTATAAAAAATCCAACATGATAAGAAACCACTACGAATGATCCGATATAATAGATACAAAAACATCAATTGAACTCTTATCTAAACCCTTAACAGCATTAAGCATTGACATATTACTACAATCTTGGGATTATATTTAACAAAGTTAACTTATTAGTATTGTTTTGTTGTTAAATTTTGACAATTGAAAGCATTAAGTTATATGGTTCACCTTTTAGATTTTTTTTTTTTTTTTTTTGTTTACATAAGAACTAGGTAACAACCCGCACTATATGCGGGATAAATCGATTTAAAGACAATTATTATAAGTAAAATTATTATTTTAGAACCAATATTTATTTGTGTCAAACATAATATGTAACTAAAGTTTTTTTGTTGTGAAACAAGAAGTTTAGGGAAATCTCTTGTTCTTATTATTGAATGAAGTCTCAAGAGGTTACATATATATAGGTTTCGACTAGGGTATACATAGGACCGACCTAGGTTTAATACAAGGCCTCATGGGCTTTAGGACATGGCCAATGGGCCTAAGTACAATGGACCAGGGCTATAGGAACAACAGTGGGCCGGTTGAGTAGAGTCCACTAAGTGTTTTACAACACTCCCCCTTGGACGATACAACCGTGCCTATGCTTGGATGGGATCGCTGCAATGTGCTTAGGGGATGCTGCCTCATTAAAACCTTACCAGGAAAACCCATTGGGACAAAACCTTGGTGAAGGAAAAAGAGTACAGCACACATTGCTCCCCCTGTTCCAAACATCACTCTAAGTCCTTACACCTTCGCATTCCAATCTGGTGGGTGAGCTTCCTGAATGTTGTTGTCGGTAGTGCCTTGGTGAAGAGATCGGCTGAGTTGTCGCATGACTGAACTTGTACCACTTGAACTTCTCCGGCCTTTTGTAGTTCATGTGTGAAGAAGAACTTTGGCAGTATGTGCTTCGTCCGATCTCCCTTAATGTAACCGTCCTTGAGTTGTGCAATGCAGGCTGTGTTGTCCTCATAAATGATTGTTGCTGATTTGTCCTCGTCCATGCCACTGTCCGACCGGATATGTTGAGTCATGGATCGTAACCACACACACTCACGGCTGGCTTCATGGATAGCTAATATCTCTGCGTGGTTTGACGATGTGGCCACGAGGGTCTGCTTCATGGAACGCCAAGAGATCGCAGTACCACCGTGTGTAAACACATAACCCGTTTGTGATTTACCATTGTGTGGGTCGGATAGATAACCTGCATCAGCAAAACCAACTAAACCATCTTTGTTATAGTTAGTATAGTAAAGACCAAAGTCTGTCGTTCCTTGCAGGTAACGCAGAACATGCTTAATACCATTCCAGTGCCTTTTGGTCGGACAAGAACTATATCTTGCAAGGAGGTTCACGGCAAAACATATATCTGGCCTAGTGTGACTAGCCAAGAACATTAACGCTCCTATAGCACTGAGGTAAGGCACTTCAGGACCAAGAATTTCTTCATTGTCCTTCTTAGGAGCAAATGGATCTTTATCCACTTCTGTACTTCTCACAACCATTGGGCTAGTCAATGAGTGAGCTTGCTCCATATTAAACCTTTTGAGTACCTTTTCTGTATATGCCTTTTGATGCACAAGGATCCCATTATTTGTGTACTCAAGCTGTAATCCCAAACAGAATCTTGTCTTACCTAGGTCTTTCATCTCAAATTCTTTCTTGAGATATTCAACAGTTTGGGCGATTTCCCCAGAGGTTCCAAGGATGTTTAAATCATCCACATATACTGCTATTATCACAAATCCTTTGTTTGCAAACTTCTTTATGAATATGCATGGACTGATTGGATCATTCTTATAGCCTTCCTTAGTTAAGTAGTCACTCAATCGGTTATACCACATTCGGCCACTTTGTTTCAGCCCATAAAGCGATTTGTCTAGCCTTATGCAGTATTGGTCTCGAGAACCACTCTTCTTGTGTTCTATACCCTCTGGTAATCTCATATAAATTTCATTATCCAGTGGACCATACAAATATGCAGTTACAACATCCATTAACCGCAAATCCAGTTTTTCTCTTACAGCCAGACTTATTAGATATCTAAAAGTCGTTGCATCCATCACAGGGGAGTATGTCTCCTCATAATCTATTCCAGGTCTTTGAGAGAATCCTTGTGCTACAAGCCGTGCTTTGTATCTCACAATTTCATTCTTTTCATTTCTCTTTCTTACAAAGACCCACTTGTGTCCAACTGGTTTAATTTCAGGTGTTGTCCTTAAAATTGGACCAAACACATTTCTCTTCTTTAAAGAGTTTAACTCCACATCAATGGCTTCTTTCCATTTGAGCCAATCTTTACTTTGAGTGCACTCTAATATAGATGTGGGTTCTAGATCCTCATTTATCTCAAGTGCTACCTTGTATGCAAATATATCATCAATGTCGACATCTTTTCGGTTCCATTGCTTTCCAGACATTATATAATTGATTGATATCTCATCGTTATCAATCTCTTCAGGTTCTTGAGGTTCAGCGTCCTGAACATCACCTGGTACATTAGGGGTTTCCGCGGTAATGTCTGTTTGTTCTGTAATTCCCTGAACCTCAGTCTGTATTGCACCTTTTCTTTTCCGAGGGTTCTTATCTTTGGAACCTAGTGGTCTACCTCGTTTCAAACGTGGCTTAGACTCTGTAGCTACTTGGTTATTGTGTTCCTTCTGAACATCAATACGTACTGGTGCATTGCAAGCCGGTATGTACGATTTTGTTACTCTCTTTGGGTCAGCAAAGGAATCTGGCAATTGATTAGCTAGCTGCTGTAAATGAATTATCTTTTGAACCTCTGCATCACAAGCTAGAGTTCGAGGATCTTGCCAATTTAAGGATGTTTGATTCCATGTTAATTCCTTGACCGGTTTGCTGGTCTCACCACCTAATGTAGGGAATTCGGACTCAACGAATTGACAGTCCGCGTATCTGGCCTTAAATAAATCTCCTGTCAATGGCTCAAGATACTTTATAATGGTGGGAGACTCATATCCAACATATATTCCCATCCTCCTTTGAGGTCCCATCTTAGTTCTCTGTGGTGGAGCAATAGGTGTATAAACAGCACAACCAAATGTTTTAAGATGGGACAAGTCTGGCTCTTGACCCGTTAATAATTGGGATGGTGAATATTTGTGTTCACTAGATGGCCTGATGCGTATGAGCTCTGCTGCATGTAAGACCGCGTGTCCCCAAACGGACACGGGAAGCTTCGATCGCATTAACAATGGTCGAGCTATCATTTGTATACGTTTAATGAAGGATTCAGCTAATCCGTTTTGTGTATGGACATGTGCTACAGGATGTTCCACACTCACCCCCATGGACATACAGTAATCATTAAACGCTTGGGATGTAAACTCACCAGCATTATCTAGACGTATAGTCTTAAGTGGAAAGTCTGGAAAGTGTGCTCTTAATCTAATGATTTGAGCTAAGAGCCTAGCAAATGCTAGGTTTCTTGTAGACAACAAGCATACGTGAGACCATCTGGTCGATGCATCTATCATCACCATGAAATATCTAAACGTCCCACATGGTGGGTGTATTGGTCCACATATGTCACCTTGTATCCTTTCCAGAAAGTTTAAAGTCTCTTTTGTGACTTTTACTGGTGAGGGTCTTATTATAAGTTTCCCTTGTGCACATGCAACACAAGTGAGATTTTTAGGGAAAACCTTTCTTTCTGTAAGATTGTGCCCATTCGAACTCTTTATTAATTTACGCATCATGTTCGAACCCGGGTGGCCAAGCCGGTCATGCCATAGAGTGAATTGTTCATTGAACATTTTGTGCTTTGCTAAGTTAGCTTCTATCATATTTATCCTAGCATGGTATAAACCAGTGGCTAGTGCAGGTATAGTCTCTAAGACCTTCTTTTGTCCTTTTACAATTTCTGTAATGTATAGGAACTCTTTATTTCCTTCACCCTTGGTTTCAACATGAAAACCATTTATTCTTATATCTTTAAAGCTCAATAAGTTTCTCTTAGAGCTGGGTGAGTATAAGGCATCACTTATTTCAATATGTGTACCCTTAGGCAACAAAATGTGAGCCTGGCCGTAGCCTTCTATCAAAGAGACTGTACCCGCAATTGTACTAACATTTGCACTTTTCATTGTAAGATTGATAAAATATCTTTTGTCTCTTAGTATAGTGTGGCTGGATCCACTGTCCACCACTAGTTCACTCATATCCTCGGCCATTTCTATAAAGAGGATAATAATTTTGTGTTTTAACAAGACAAATTTTATAAAATAAAATCCATTGCATTTAAATCAAAGAAAATATCCAATACATGAAATTAAATCATAAAAGCATAGAATTTAAACCAAAATAAAAACGAAATTCAAACACCATTCTTAAGGCAATCGGAAGTCTCATAATCTAGTAAGTCATCCTTCTCATGATCGAAGTCTCCTTCATCATCGAGGTGCACATAGTTAGCTTCTGGATTCTTCTTCTTTAGAACTTCTTGGTATGCATCAACGAGATGTTTGGGAGTTCTGCAGTTCTTGTACCAGTGGTTTGTCATACCACATCGGTGGCAGGTCGATTTGGCCTTGGTGTGTGGTTTAAAAGACCCACGGCCTAAACCACCACGTCCGCGGCCTCCTCGACCAGCCTGACCTCCTCGACCACCCCGTCCTCTGCCACCACGACCGCGACTAGCTTGGCCGTAGTGTCTTACTCTGTGGACGTAGTTGGTCTCGGTAGGTTCCTTGGGCTCTTTAGGCCCTACTGCAGCTTTCTTTCCCAACTCAACCTTATTAGCCTCCGGTAATGGGGTTGTACCAGGAGGTCTCATAGCATTGTTCATCATCAGCAGCTCATCATTCTGTTCAGCGATCAGCAATGCTTCAATGAGTTCCCCATAGTCAGCAAACCTTTCATTACGGTATTGTTGCTGAAGAACTCTGTTATGGAGACTGAAGGTAGACAATGTCTTCTCAATCAGTTCCTGCTCAGTCACCTCTCTCCCACACAACCTAAGGATTGAGACAATCCTAAAAAGCTCAGAGTTATACTCTTCCACGGATTTGTAATCCTGGATCCTTAGGTTTTTCCAGTCAAACTCTGCCTTTGGAAGGAGCACCGTCCTTTGGTGCCCATAACGGCTTTTAAGCTGTGTCCAAAGGGTTAGAGGGTCTCTTATAAAGAGGTACTGGCTCTTGAGAGAGTCGGCAATGTGATGATGTAGGTGCTGGAGGCACTTACTTTTTCTTGTTAGTGCACTCGACTGCATTGCTAATGCAATCGTCCAGACCGTTTGATTCAAGGTTGATCTCGGTGTCATTTGCCCATTGCAAGTAGTTCTTTCCTGAAGCTTGCAGGATTGGGTAGTCAAGACTTTTGAGGTTTGCCATCTGCATAAAGATAGACAACCGAAAGTTAGCATGCGATATTTAAGATCGAACCATGCAACAAATATTCAGGTCATGCGGTATTTGAGACCGTTACCATGCCTTAGGCTATGTGGTATTTAAGACCAAACATGCCATGCCTTATGTATATTTTCGTGGTTTAATTCTTATGCATGCAAGACAACAAAATGCATGCAGCAAAGCTAGATGGATTTTCCTATTTAGATGTTTATGTCAAATATGTTTTAATTCCAGTTTCATGCTTTAACAAATAAGGGAGTTTAACAAAAACTACTCTTGATCGGATTCAATTCTAGAACAAGGCTAATACATGCAGCCGATTTTTCTAGCAGCCTAACATGGTCCGATTTTATTTATGATGCATGAATAATCCAGTTTTAAATCACCTAGAACAGTTAGATCAACTCCTAACTTATGATCCTAACAACTTTTATTTCTAGGTTCTTATGCAACACAAACAATCAAGCAAATTCGGATTTTAAGCTTGAATTAATATGGTGCAATTGTCAATCAATCTAACATTCCTAACAATCTGATTTTAAGTCTTAGGATTTAGGAAAATAAACTTTGTTAGATTGTGTACTTGGATGTTTTAGGATTCTGTAGTTTTAAGTTCAATGTTCGATCATAAGGTTTTGAGGAGGTTCGAACTTTGTTTACCTTAGCACCTTAGGGTTCTGGATGGTTTGGACCGGGAGCTAAAGACCTCGGTATTCCACTCGATCAGCTCCTCGTGAACTCTCGGACAGATACTCGTACTGCTGTGTACTGCTCTCGGACAGATCCTCGTACCGCTATCGACCGTATCCTCGTACCGCTATCGATCGTATCCCGTACCGCTATCGATCGTATCTCGTACCGCTATCGATCGTATCTCGTACCGCTATCGATCGTGTCCGTGTACCGCTATCGATCGTGTCCGCGTACCGCTATCGATCGTGTCCGCGTACCGCTATCGATCGTGTCCGCGTACCGCTATCGATCGCCTTCGTGAACCGCTATCGATCGCCTTCGTGAACCGCTATCGATCGCCTTCGTGAACCGCTATCGATCGCCTTCGTGAACCGCTATCGATCGCCTTCGTGAACCGCTATCGATCGCCTTCTCGAACCGCTGTCGATCACCTTCTGGAACCGCTCTCGATCACCTTCTGGAACCGCTCTCGATCACCTTCTGGAACCGCTCTCGATCAGATCCGCGAACGTATTTCGCTCCTCTCCTTGTTCCGCCTCGCGTATGTGCTCACCCCCGAACCGCGAACAGTTAACCTCGATCAAGTTATCGATAGAAACTTGATCACGAGCTAAGGGATGCTCGTGAACAAGGGGATCTTCGAACAGAAGAGGATTTGAGTCTCGGATGGAAGTAAGAACAAAGGGACAAGGTCGGTTTTTGGGTTTTAGGAAGAGGGATGATCGGCGGCAGCTTTTAGGGTTAGAGAGATCGGCGGCTGCTTAGGGTTTTTAGTGTTTTGAGTCTATCGTGCTGATAACGTGTTGTGAAACAAGAAGTTTAGGGAAATCTCTTGTTCTTATTATTGAATGAAGTCTCAAGAGGTTACATATATATAGGTTTCGACTAGGGTATACATAGGACCGACCTAGGTTTAATACAAGGCCTCATGGGCTTTAGGACATGGCCAATGGGCCTAAGTACAATGGACCAGGGCTATAGGAACAACAGTGGGCCGGTTGAGTAGAGTCCACTAAGTGTTTTACAACATTTTTAAATATATCACTCATTTTAAATATATTATGATTTTTTTGGGTACTAAGTTTATTTATAATGATAAGGGTTATTGTCTCATTCTTTTTTAATAGCATATTGATTAATGTATAATTAAAACGTATATTCCTATTTGGTTATCAATATTTCCATTTTTAATGAATAAGCACACCAAATTTTGAGATTAATTAGTGTACATACTTAGATATTTATAAATAATTACACATCATGATATCCCCTAATTTGTTGTCATTTTTATAGATATTTATGAATATATATAAATCTATATTTATTGGGAATTAAGTTTTCTTTAATGAGTTGGAGATAATTTAGGGTAATATATTTCTTTCTATAATCAATTATAATAACTATTGAAAGCTTGTTATTTAAATTATTATGATAGGTAATAATACTAACATAAAAATGATTTTGTTAATAAGTTATATGTTCTTTATTTGTATTAACTTTATATGTTTTCATAGCATTTTTAGTATATTTTACTTATATTTATTTTAAGCAATCAATATTTTATAAATATTGATTTCTTAAAAATAATATAAATTTGACTTGTATATTTGTAAGTAAATTTTAGTGAAATTTTGACATAAATAGTATGTAACTATTTTATTAGTTTTAATATATAATATTTAAATTTGTATAAAAATTGATGACATATCTAATTATTATTCAGTTAATTGTTTTTTTTTAATATAGTGGCATGTTAATGTAATTAAGTAGAAAATTTAAGGGTTTTTTGCTAAAAGTGTTTCGAGCTCTCTGGCGGTCACACATCAGCTTTTTCAAGAGAGTGTTTCTCTATTAATATATAGGGGATATAAAAAGTCCACTAGTAAATCTCTTCTTATGATATGTAATTATTGCATAACAGGAGGACCAATATGTAAAAACTAGTCCAAACAGTCTAAATGCTGTTATTAACCCGTAAAATTTTGGTTTTACTGCATCAAGAGTTGGATAAACCAAGGGACTAAAGCGAGTGGAGGTGATGAACTGATGATGAATGGAGTGACGAAGCAAGCCTGTGGTCCTTGTATATAAAAGTATAAATAAAATATTGTTGGATTTATTAATAATACTTGATCGTTAAACTCCAGATTATATATATTCTTTATTTACTGGATTCGAGTTTGAACTTTGAACTTGGAAGAGTGGGTAAATTTACACCACACTATAGATATTGATGACATTACTGTTACATAGTTGACTTAATTTATCCGTACCTTGCTCAATTTATTAACAAAAAAATAGATGAATTATTAAATTAGTATTTAAATATATAAATTACGTAGATAATTCTGATTTTAATTTCCACCTTTACAAGTAGGTCAGACTACCCACTAATCTTATTACAAAAGAGTCCACAAGTGAATAAACAGTAGAAAAAAAATAAAGACCGTATGAACGAACTCACATCAGTGACAACAAATAAGACGGCTTGGATCAGAACTAGTCTGGTTCGCATTTTATACTGCCGCCAGAGAACCGAAGCTGAAGTTGGAAGTTGAATTGAAAGCACGAGACAGAGTATTCACTAGTCCAGCGCAATGAAGCCAAAGAAACGAATCATTCCCAGTTCTACATCATCACAGTACAGTGAGAGAGTAAGAAGGTGAAGGTGAAGATACTAAGTGACACCATTTATCTAAGTCTAGAACCTCAAAACTTCACGAGTTCAGACCACCAGACTTTAATAACCAGGATTTCAAAATACTAAAATGTTCAGACGCAAATGGCAAATCATTAACCTTACGGATTGATATCATATCAATTCATATATCCCTAACAATCAGAATCTAAGACGCCAACATCACATATCTTCCAAAGCAAAGCAAATCTAAAAATCTTCATGGAAATCCAATTTCTCATGCGAATTTGCACTCATGTATATACAATATTGTTGTACTGTGAAAAGCCAGTAAGGTACACAAGATATAACCAAGGAGAAAGTCTAACTCAAGATGACAAACAACATTGAATCACTACCTTTTTTATACCTCAATCTGTGCAAAATGACTTCTTCGACCGACGCCCCCTATCTAGTTCCCGTCGACGCCAATTCAACAAGATTAACTTCACATCATCATCCTCAATCAGTCCTACAGTACATTTTTCCCACTTATACAACAATCAGAACAAACTAAACATACAAGGATTTTAGAATCCAATCTGATTCATTTCAAATGTTAATACCTTTCAAGCATGTTCTGAGACCTTGTAAGCGTCTGAAGAAACGTTACCCATCCACAAACCTGGGAAAAGAACCTGAAAAAAAAAACAAACACAAGCCACAATTTTTGTTAGGTCATGTTGAGTGGGGGAACATGGGAGATTCATGGAGAGAGATGTGTGAAACCAAATCTTACATCGAGCTGCTTCTGAACGTTCTTAGCTCTCTTCTTTGGTCTTCTGCTAGGTTTTGATCCAGTCAACGCGTAGATATCTTCATCTATCTCCAGCTTCGAAAGCGAGATCGATAACCTCGGTTTCTTCTCCTTTCTCTCAGTCGTCGTCGTCGCCGCCATCTTAGCATCTACACCGTTCCTGGATCGAATTGATTCAGTTCTAACCGTTCCAAGAGGTTTGTTCTCCGGTAATGAACCGTTACAGCTCTTCAATATCACACCGGCGTGTCCAATTGAACGCTTCTTCGTCGGCGGTGGTTTCCTCGGCCTCAGATTCCAAGTTTTGGGACCAAACTCGTCTGCTTCTTGACCACAACCATCAGAGATCCGTTCACCATCAGCATCGATCGCCGGACCAGCTGAATCATCAGCCGCATGGACGGCGGGAGGGTTATTATTATCAGTGGAGACGGCGGTGGTGGCGATATCAGCTGTATCGTCGTTGTTCTTAGTGCGGATCCGGATAAAGATCTTCGATCTACCGTCCGGCGTCGTTGACTTCGTCCCGGATCGATCTGCGGCGGAATCGCCCTTCTTCTTCTTCTTATCCGGTCTCAATTCGAAAGACGAAGAACCTGAAGCTTCGTTTACATCCTCCGTCACCAAACTCCCTTTCCCAGGATTAGGTTCACGAAGCGGAGATCTACTCGATGCTTTGCGGAGCCTATGCGTATTGGCGTGATTCATAGCCCATCTGAGATCAGATAACGGAAAGTTATGAAGCGGATGAGACTTCACCGGCGAAGAAGAAGCTGCTGCTGCTCCAATCTGTTGCTGCTGCCGTCTCGAGGTTTCACTGACGGTCACCACCGGCGGCGGTTGTGACGGCGGCGGCGCATCAGAGCTATGGATCGGTGGAGGAAACGCCATGGATTGACGGAACATCTATAATTCAATCGATCGCGAGAAAGTGGAAAAAACCCTAATGAGATAATGAGAATTCAAAAAACACAGAGAGCCAATGTTGCTGAGAGAAAGAGGGTATGAGAGAGAGAGAGAGAGAGAGAGAGAGAGAGAGAGAGAGAGCGGCAGTTATGTTATTTTGCTCATGAAACCCCAAACTAAACCAAAGTGTTAACAAAAAAAGAAAAAAAAAGGGGGATTGAATGACTATGTTACCCTTCCTATATCGTTGGATTTACTGCCGCTACCACACTGAGCACAAGGGGAATCCAAACGTAAGACGCACGTGACTTGCACGCACTCCAATTGCTTGCTTTACAAGACTTTAAAAGCTGAAATGTGTAGTCAAAACTCTCCGCCGGACGTATATATCAACGAAGCTCGATAAAAATAATCACTGGCACGTGTGCGATTTGGTCCCACGTTTTGCAATCAAGTCATTACCAGTACTACTCACCGACACGTGCTGGTTGACCGGGAAGCTCAAAACCAACCAAACCAATTGCAATAAGTTAAAGTTGTCTGATTAAGAAAAAACGTACTCTATACAAATGTTAACTGTAATCTTTCAACAGCCCCAAAAATGGAATATACGGAGTGGTGTAGATAAGTTATTCCCAAAACAAATCGGTAAACCACAAATAATCCAAAAGTGCCCATCATTTCTACATCCCGCAAACAAACAAACGTTTCCATCTGCAATATCCACAAGCTGTTGTTATCATTTGGAGATTTTTTGTAACGTTTTTAAGTTGAAACAATAAGGTTCTTTGTGTTCTTCAGGTTCAGATATCTGAGGAACCTCAAGGGGATATTGCTCCAAGCTGCTGCAAGATCCAAAGAGACCTTTTTTCAGTTAGGATACAGTGTTTCTGGTTTTTCTGTTGGAGAAGCGTTCAAACCAATGTTTCGGGATTGCTGGATGAATCCCATATAAACGAGCTATGAAGGCCTTTTCGCTCGTAGCTACAATGCTTGCAATTGAATAGCTTTTCTCGCTCAACCCTTTCTCCACAAGCCACTTATGGAATCTGAACCTTGGATTGATTCTGTTCTCCAGGTCAAAACATAGATAAGCTGGGAAAACATCTAGGTATTCCAAAGAATCTCCCATCTCGCCACAGAGGAACCTTAGCTTATCTTGTATGCTATGCGGTTTCTGGTTCAAGATCTTTGGTGCTGATCTTATCAACATACATATCTTTGACAAAACGATTCCATTATTTAGTAAGACTTGGAATCGATCTTGTAGCTCTATGGCGGTACCATGGACATGCTGCAACACCTTCATGGTTATGCCGTTTTCGCCAAACCCTATTTCATGAAGGAAATCCAACTTTTGAACATGGTGTGTTTTGGTTCTCGAGTTTTGAAGCTCCTCCAAGCCTTCTTGATATTCTCTGTCTAAATCTTCTTCGGGGTCAATCAACGAATAGCTCGCAAGTAAATGATGATTCCCATTCTTCAATCTATCAAAGATCCTTACATGTAGATCTAATGCTCTTAGCACAAAAGGCAGATTCTTCAGTTTGTTTCTACCTAAAACGTATGGGTATTTCTGAGCAACACCATCCACTTCATCCTGGCTCAATCCAAAATGCTTAAGCATCCCCGTAACTGAGATCACCGGTTTCTCAAGATCAAAATCCATAATAGCTGGATTTCGAAGAATCAAAAGAGCAACATCTTCTTTCCTAACACCAAACCTACAAAAATATTCCACCTTTCTCATCAAAGCTTCTTCAGAGTATTCAACAAAAACTGACTTATTTCTACACATCAACTCCCACATCTCTTCATTCTCACAACAACCCAAATCGTAAAAGACCCTAACTTTCCTACTAATGTCGTGCCAAGACTCAACATTTTCTTCAAAAAGATGCAGTGAATCAAATTCATCAAAAAGTCTCTTCAGCTTAACAAACAAACAACGTATCTCCGAACCCAATTCACCACCTCCACATAGAGTACGAGGCATCGCTAAACAAACACCAATCACCGCAACTGAAGTGAATCCCATATCTTTAAACTTAAACAGCCTAGATTCAATCTCTTCAGGACTCTGCACAAATAAAAACCTTTCCTCTTTATACAACTTACCAAGCTTGTTCCAAGGAAACCCGAATTTAGATAAAGCACAAGCTGCATCCAACACACTCCGATCCTCATAGAAGAAAAATTTCTTGTCAGGCAAAAACTCGTTGACCTCGCTGTAATCAATGCCAATGCTCTCGAAGAAAAACTCGAATTCGTTAATTGGGTGGTAACTGAGATGCTTCCGAAGCGATTTGGAGAAGGTGGGAACAGAGAAATCAAGCTTAAGGATGAGGTTTCGAATCGAAACAAAGGCGTTCGTGGCAATGTGTTCGGCGTGAGTGTAGGAGAGTGACCTGGTTGTGTGGAGATAGTCTGTAATGGCTTGCTGGGCTTGTCCGATGGCCAGAGACTTGTATTTGGACGGCACTCTTCTATGTTTCGCCGCCGCCGTACTAAAATTGTGAGAGATCGATGAGAATTTCAATCTAACCATGAACATGGTCCAATTTGGGGAGGGGATTAGGGTTTTTCTCCACCGGTGTGTCGTCGTGTTTCTCTACCCCGTGGCCGTCTATACGTTTAATGTAAATTACCGGAGGACCTAGGATTTTTCAAGAAATTACTCTTTTGCCATAGGCAGTTCGAATCTTATAAGAAATTGAACTGGACTAGGATGAAAATATATAACCGGGAGAAATATACCGGTTAAGTCGAGATTGAAATGTTCTCATATTTTATTGAAAAATAGTATGATTACGATGTTCTCATATACTGTAATGGCTTTGGACAAGCTCTATCAGGAAGGAGATAACCGTATGGACCAGAGAAGAATCTCACAAAAGGTATTAACATATACTACTTGTGTTCGTTTCTTTCTTTGTCTAGTTTATCAATTTCACTTCTAAATGAACATTTCATCTTTGTTCTTCTTCTGATAAAAATCTAGTAAATCACCTTTAGTGTTTTGTCAAATGTTGAGAATGCAGCAGCATCGCTAATTACATATATTAAGGCTGTATGCCTTCTTTTATATCCTTATATAACTTGTGTAGCAGAAGCTAATCTATATCAAAAAGAGACTAGAATAAAAGATGTAGTCAAGTGTTGAAATGTTGCTAAAAATACTATCACTAATAGTATGCATAGGTTTATTTCTAGCTTAAACCTCTACATTTGACGGGATAGTAGTAAGATTGCAATTCTGCAAATCGTTAAAATTCAAAAACAGAGTTTTTAGAAGAAGAAAGATGAAACCAACAAACGCCAATTAATGCATGCTTACTTTTACACAAACCCAAAGCCTTTTCATAAGAGAACAAAAGTTATCATTTTAAAATACCTGTGACCTTCAGTTATCACAGAATCAGTATCAGTCTTTGAGACGTGTCCACACCTTGTGAGCTTCCCTTCATGCTTCTTGAAACGACCAACCACCGCTTTTGGAAGCTTCTAATAAGCTTTGAATTGACTTCCTAAATTATATGACTTTCTTTCGAGATCACAGCATTAGGTTCCAAATATGTAACTGTTTGATGTGTTCACTTTTATTTTCTTACCGTGAATTGAATGAAAACAATGGTAGAAAGTGATTTTTCGTAAATCTTACTAGATAAAAAAAATATTCATATAAATGGGCTGATAAAGGCCCAAATAAAAGTCCTCGACATTATTCTTTAATGGCCGACGAGTGTTTTTGTTTTTTGATGTCACGTGCGAGTCACGCGGGGAGTACAGCTGTAAAATAAGGCCGTTCATAAGAAAATGATTGAGGCTTTGATAAGCTCATGAGTGGGTGATGGCCCAAATGGTGAAAAACGTAATTTATCAGAAGTAAATAAATAAATAAATAAATAAAAAGGCAAATCGCATCAAATGATTGGGAAAGAAATTGAGAGTGTCCGGTGAGGGAGGGACAGATGATCCACGCGCGATAACGTAAGACCACGTGTCCTTTTCCTTTTCCCTTGTTTCTTTGACACGTGGACTATATCTCATGTGACTACCCACGTGATTTCTCTGACATACAAAATTTTTTTTTTTTCTTTTTTTAGCTCACGTGGCTTTCACTCGCTCCTGTCCCTTGCAACTGTTCTTTTAACTTTCCTTAATCCCTTATATAGATAAGTCTGATCATAGAACCTTATATAGATTAGTCACTAACTATAATATATACTTCTGATAATCTCTTAGCACAAATATGATTGTGTGTTTTCAATCATTTCCACACGATTTTGAGTTTAAGGTGTTTGCGTTATCTAGATATACAGTAAAAACTAAACACTACAAAGAAGAATGTACTATTCATAAAGTTCGAGACAAAAGCCACACAATATTGATTTCAAAAGTTTGTTGCTAGATCTTCTTTCTTCTTTGTAGAAAAAAATCTTAAAAGCCAAGATTCCATCGATCTACATAATCAATGAGCGCAAGACTTTTCATAAAGACGATAATCTTTTTAAGTCATGCGTGAGGTTGTATTTCAAGTTTCATTTTATGGGATCACATATTATGAGACTTTGCAACGGCCCAAAACACAGAACCGCCTAGTAATTGTCCCTTCTAATTGCTTTGGTTAGATATGTATGTACTGTCCCTATATGATTCATTTTGTATTGAGATTGACAGTATACAGTTTATAAAAACAATTACAAATGTCCGATCTCAACATTAAATGAATCATACTGTGAAAAAAACATCCCAAAAGGAAAACGAAAACGAAAGAGGAAAGTACCAAAGAGCTTTAGCACATGGTTTGGCACGCACGTGGGACCTTTTATTTTTATATGATGTGATCATAATATTTGATATGTGGTTATTCAGACTAGCTCTACTTCTTATATATGGACGTAATTAAGTATTAAAATGATAAGCTAATTATTTTAAAACGATTATATTAAATGAATCATACTGTGAAACTAATCCAAAAAATGATTATGGTTTTTGATCGATCATGGTTGGTTGGTCGTGAAATTGAGGATACCAAACGTCAATGAGGAAAGTACCAAAGACTTTCACATGGTTGGCAAACGTCTCCTTTTATTTTTATATGATTGATCTAATATTTATTTGATATGTGGTTATTGAAATGTCAAATATGTGGACGCATATATTTTATTAAAAAACAACTTTATATAAAACGAACATGTTATATATCTAAAGGTATTACTTAAATAAAACCCATTATAATATTTGGTCACATGACATTGGATCCCCATTCAATTTGTTTTTAAAAGTCATGATATTATATGACCAAAGTTTCAAACCTATATTCTAGGTTTTCTTATCTATTTTTTTTTTTAAAAACTGACGTCTCATTGAAATGTCAAAGAAGTGGGGATATATGGTTTTCCTAAAAAAAATAATTTATATATAGATTAACATGAATATACTAAAAGTATTGACTTAAATAAAACCCACTTATAATATTTATTCACATCCATTAAGGATCTAAATTACATTTTAATATTATAAGTTTAGAAAGTTTACACAGTAATTTAGTTGAAAACAAATATGCATTCAAGTAAAGTTTAATTACAGTGATGAGAGAGTATAACTGTGTATGGTCTTATGATCTTATATTCTTATCACGCAATTTAGCACAAATGGGCAAACTATCATCATATATTATAAGTAGAAATGCACACTTTCACATATACATATGATTTAAATTCATTACGTCCCATTGAATATCGACTAGTACTACTGCTAAGTTAATTACAAACTATAAAGTCACACATGTGGAGATCTTGATATATATCATTTGGACCTAGTACTACATTTTTACTACTATAATAAAGCGTCGTGATGTACACGCTGAAAAATAAAAAGCGCGTGGGAGATGATTTCAAATGATTGTTGAGAAGTGGGATGTCTGGTCGTGGAGGAACAACGTTACACCGCACGAGTTGGTCACTTGGGACCACGTGTTGCCACGTCTACAGAATCTCACATGCTCATGCACGTGAACGTAGTGTGACCTTTATTTCTTCCATGGCCTCCCCACTCCACGTCTTTCTTGTTCGTAGATCTCTTCCCTTCCCTGTCATGCTCACTCGCTTTTTATTCCAGATTCATTTGTTTATAATTTTTATCTTTTTAAATCCACACACAAACTTTAATCCATATATCCACTAGTATTTTCATAACATAGAAGGGGATCTATAATTTCTTTTGAAAACTTGAACTATTATTTCATTAGATCGGTTACATTGTCATTGTACAAACGTGGATATACATCTATATATACGGAATACGTCGATCAATCAAAGTTTTCTTTATGTTCATATTTGGTCTAATGATTTATCGAAAAACAAGATTGGACCTACTATTTTTATTTATTTATCAAATATATATACTCAACTACTGAACTAGTCATATATGCCAGTGCTACTGTATTGGATACTTCGTTTCATCAACGGGTCCAACATTTTTTTCTTTTTATTTTTTTTTTGCTAACAAATACTATATCAATTCGTATCGCTTCATTAATAGGCGGTGCTATTACGTATGGGATGTCTGAAAATATCTGTAAACACTCATGCTTGTTAAATTTATTGTAAAAACATGATCTCTCCACTACAGTATGTACGTATTAATAAAGAACTGAATCCAGCTTTTATATTTGTCAAGAATATCAACACGTCTCTTTCTCACGTGAAGATAAAATATTCGTATATACTAACAGAATACTAGATAAACAT